>CAUYON010206982.1:0-20812 GCA_963573935.1 Arctocebus calabarensis | reverse complement strand
AAAAATGGCTGGACGTTGTGGTGGGTGCCTGTAGTCCCAGCTACTTGGGAGGCAGAGACAGGAGACTCGCTTGAGCCCAGGAATTGGAGGTTGCTGTGAACTGTGATGCCACAGCACTCTATCCAGGGTGACAGCTTGAGGTTCTGTCTCAAAAAAATAAATTAAAAAAAACAAAAAACAAAAAAAAATCTTGGGCTTAAGTGATTCTCTTGCCTCAGCCTCCCGAGTAGCTGGAACTACAGAGGCACCCACCACAATGCCCGGCTCTGTTTTTGCTGCAATTTTCCCAGGGCCAGGTTTGAACCCGCCACCCTTGGTATATGGGGCCCCACCCACTGAGCCACAGGTACCGCCCAAAATATGCTCAACATTATTAGTCATTAGGGAAATTCAAGCTGAAACCATAATGAGATACCACCATATAAAAAAGCTGAAATTAAAAAGTCTGACCATACCCACTGCTGGAGAGGATACAGAGGAAGCAGAATTCTCACAGACTGCTGGCAGGACTATAAAATGGTATAACCAGTTTGGCCTTTCAAGATACAACACACAGCTACCTAGTGATCCATTGGCTCCCAGGCTTTTGCCCAAGAAAAAGGAAATATATGCCCACACAAAGACTTATACCTAAACATTCACAGCAGCTTTATTTGTAATTGCCAAAAACTGGAAGCCGCTGAAATGACCAGCAACAGGTGAATGAATAAACAGGTGAATGTCACGTCACATGTGACAACACAGACATATCTCATAATAATTATGCTGTGGAAAAAAGACAAAAAAGAATATATGCAGTGTAAGTCCATTTATGGAAAATTCTAGAAAATACAAACTAATCTATAGTAACAGAGCAGTTCAGTTACTTGGGGATGAACTTGTATGGATACTTTCCCACAGGACTATGGTGAGACTTTCCCACCTATGTAAAACTTATTAAATCATACACTTTAAATATGTGCAATTTATGATATAACAAATTAACACCTCAATAAAGCTACTGAAGGAAGGGCAGCACCTGTGCTCAGTGGGTAGGGCACTGGCCACATACACCAAGGCTGGTAGGTTCGAATCCAGCCCAGGCCAGCTAAAATCAACTATGACAACTGCAACAACAACAACAACAACAAAAATAGCCGGGCATTGTGGCGGGCACCTGTAAACCCAGCTACTTGGGAGGCTGAGGCAAGAGAATTGCTTAAGCCCAAGAGTTTGAGGTTGCAGTGAGCTGTGATGCTACAGCACTCTACCGAGGGTGACATAGTGAGACTCTGTCTCAAAAAAATAAAATAAAATAAAGTAAAATAAAGCTATTAAATAAAATATAAAACAGTATAGGAAAGTTTAAGAAAAAAAATTTTTTTTTTAGACACAGTCTCTCTGTCACCCTCAGTAGAGCTGTGGCATTACAGCTCGCAGGAACCTTAAACTCTTGGGCTTAAGCTATTCTCTTGTCTCAGCCTCCCAAGTAGCTGAGACTATAGGTGCCCACCACAAGGCCAGGCTATTTTTTGTTGTTGTTGTCATTGTTGTTTTTAGCACACCGGGGCCAGGTTCAAACCCACCAGCCCTGGTACATGTGGCCGGCAACCTAACCACTGAGTACAGGCCCTAAGCCAGTTTAAGAAAATGTTAAGAGTCAGTTTAATTTATTAGATTTATGAGTTATTCAAGTATCAGGAATTTTTTTAATCAGACAAATAAAAGAAAAATTGAATTAAGTAAAGGAAATTGAATATAATTTATACATGCAAGTTAAAATGTTCAAATGAGTTTAATTAAGTTTGTAAATGAGACCAAGTATTAATCAAAGGGCCCCTTGCAAAGTGATTATTATAATTTCCTAGAACCATAATAGAACAGAATGATTTACCGGCTATACCTAAAAGCTAAACTTAAAAGACTAGCCCTGCCAAGGGCTCACACCTATAATCCTACCACTCTGGGAGGCTCAGGTGGGTGGATTGCCTGAGCTAAGGAGTTTGAGACCAACCTGAGCAAGAGAGAGATCCCCCATCCCTAAAACACAGTCCCCATAGTCCTGTGGGAAAGGCTGGGCATTGTGATGGGCACCTATAGTCCCGGCTGCTTGGGAAGCTGAGGTGGGAGGATCCCTTGAGCCCAGGAATTTGAGGTTGTTGTAAGCTAGATGCCATGGCACTCTACCCAGGGTGACAGAGTGAGAACTTGTCTCAAAAGAAAAAAAAAAAAAACTAGCCCTTAAAACAAAGAACTAGGTTTTTCATTTTAATTTTTTTTTTTTACTAAAAACGTTTATTTTGCATTTTATACAGAACAACCTGAAGTCTGCATCATGACCTGACAGTTACCCAGGGGTTACAGTGTGTCCATCTTGACAAGTGTGGTTCTGGTTTTTCATTTTAAATTATAACAAATTAAAAATCAGGCTGGGCAAAGAGGCTCACACCTGTAATCCCAGCACTCTGGGAGGCTGAAGTGGGTGAATTGCCTGAGATCACAGGTTGGGACCAGCCTGAGCCAGAGCAAGACCGTGCCTCTAAAAATAGCCAGGCATTTTGGCAGGGGCCTGTGGTCCCAGCTACTTGGGAGGCTGAAGCAAGAGAATCACATGAGCCCAAGAGTTTGAGGCTGCTGTGAATTGTGACACCATGGAACTTTACAGAGAGTGACAAAGTAAGAGTGTGTCTCAAAATAAAAAACTGAAAATCAATTTTTTCAACCGAAGTTTAACTTCTAAATAATCTTTGCATTTACACAAAGATCCAGGAGTAGGGGTGGCATCAAGAACCCCACCCAGACATGCTACTCACCAGTCACCTAAAATTCACCATTTAGTCTATTTCCTCACTCATAAGAGAGGAATATTTGCTGGAATAATTTTTTTTTTTTTTTTTTTTAGATAGAGTGTCACTCTGTTACCCTAAGTACAGTGCCAGGGGGTCACAGCTCACAGCACCCTCAAACACTTGGGTTTGAGCAATCCTTTTGCCTCAGCCTCCCAAGTAACTGGGAAATCAGGCATGCACCACCACACCTGGCCTAGTTTTTCTATATTTTTTTAGTAGAGATGGAGTCTCACTCTTGCCTAGGCTGGTCTCAAACTCCTGAACAAAAGCAATCCCCCTGGCCTTGGCCTCCCAGAGGGCTAGGATTATAGATGTGAGCCACCATGCCTGGCCCAGAATAAATAATATTAATGATTTAATATTAATGCATTTCATATTGATAAATAGCACGTTAGAGAAAGCAGAGAAGCATAAAGTCATAGGCAGTATGGTCACATTCCATAGTAACTGCAGCTAACAGATATGACAAAGGTGACACACATATCCTCAGAGATGGAGCATGACTCAGCACAGCCAGATAGTGGAATTCTCCCACAGCCTCAGCCACTGATGTCATGTGGGATGTCTGTCAGGAGAACTGCCACAGATGGGGTTTGGCCAATTCCATTCTGCTGGTGGAAATGTACATCTAACAGTCCTGCCATATCCCTCCTCCCACCCCCTTCTCTGCCCTGCATGCGTATCAGGACAGAGGCTAGCAGGGAAAGCTGGTAACCTGAGGTGGTGCTGGGAGGAGCCAGGGTAAAGCCTTCAGGCACAATAAACTTAACAAAGACAACAAAGGGCCACATCCACATCCCCCCAGGATCATGGGAGAAAGCTAAACAGAGGAGGAGATAAGCCTAGACCCCAGAACCTAAGTTAGGGGCACTAGCAAAGCCCTGAGGAGTCAACAAGGCCTTAGCAACTTAGAAGGCAAGCAAGCTTTGACACGGAAGGAGGCGGCCCCTCTTGGTGCCTAGTTTTCCCTTCCCACAGCTGGATTTGGAGGAAGATACCAATAAAAGATGATAAACTTTAAAACAAAACAATACAAAACAAAAACCAGGAGCAGCCAACTTGGGACTCTGGCTCTAGCCTTCACACTTCAGTTACCCCAGGCTCCAAAGACAAGTGAGTTGAGAAGATCTTCACCTAACTCCCCCACCGCTTTGTTGGGATGTAAATATGAGAAATAACATCCAACTCTATCAACCAAGAATAAGAGAATAGAGACAGCAGAGAGAGAACAAGGGGCTGGAGACTGCGGAGGGCACAATCCCTTCCCAGTATGGAGTTATTTCCACCCAATCCCCCATCTGCCTTTACTTGTCAGCTTCTCTGTGCAAACGTACAAACTCAATCCTAGTATGGAAAATAGCCACTATTGGCCTAGAGAGGGCTGTGGAAAAATCTCATAAAGGAAACAAATCAGCTCGTGAGTCATAATGGGTCACCTGGGAAAAATCCCTACAGAATGGGTGGAAAGCCAAGAAAAATCCCCATACCAAAGAATCCCCACTCAACCCTGAACATGAGCTCTGACCCAAGTCTCAAAATCCCTATGGCAGCCAGCCTTGGAATTGGGAGAAGTGCTGGCCTCAAGGGAAAGGCAAGACTAGCAGCTGCTCTTGCAGCAGGGCAGAGCCATCAGATGGGCTCTGGAATTTAGGCTGAGAGGATGCAACTGGATCTCCAGGGACCTGCAACAAGGGCAGTCCATGCAGGGCAAACTTTGAAAGCAGTAGATTATACGGGGCAGTGCTGCCTGAGCAATATGTGGGAGAAGAAGGGTCAGTTAGTTCCATCTTCATCCCCTTGTTATTGTGACTGGCAAAGGTGAGGCATCATCTTCTGGAAACACATGTTAAGCTCTGGACAACCAGCTGACAGAACCAGCCTCAGCCGCAGAGTCTTCTCAGAGGTTGCTGGGCCCAGGGATTCTTCCTGTGGGTCCAGAGAAGCCTCACCACCCTCCCTGCCCTGCTTCCTGAGCCACATCCTTCTAGAAGCAGAGCCTCCTGCACAGGCTGACCAGCTGCCAAAGGAGGCCAGCAGGGAGCCAGATGACACTTCCCTGTGAAAACCAAGAAAAACCAGGAACAGACCAGGACCACGCTAATTTTCTTTACTGAGTGAGCTTGAGACCTAACATGCCAAACTGCTGGCATCTGCAGCTCTGGGGAAGACCCCCACGCATCCTGCTGGCCTCAACTCAACACAGGACTTACCCTTTGTGTTTGTCAGCTCTCCAGAAAGCAGATGCTATCTAAAGTAAAAGAAAAAAAAGTGTTATCCTCGTTTCTCCATGCATTCCCCAGAGAACCTAGGAGTGGCAAGAACAAAGATTTCATACTTAGAACTGTTTCTATGCTTCCATCTCGGGAGTCTCTGGGGGCCCCCCAGGCTGGGAGCACAGGGCTGAGGGTGCCAGCTCTTATCCAACTGCCCCAGCTCGCACCAGGAGCCACTCACAGCCTGTTTCTTCATCTATAAAGTGGGAATTACAATAGCACCCATGTCTCAGGGTCCCAAGGAGTGCCCAGTGAGGTGATACACACAAGGCGCTGGCATCAGGCCTGGCACAGAGGACACCCTCAGATAGTAGCTGGCATGCTTAAAGGGAAGCATTTAAGGAAAACCCTTTACTGGAACCCATTACACAAGAACAAGAAGTTCTAGAAAATGTTCTACCTGAAGTGCTTTCTCTTCCCGCCCACTCGGTCCAGCCTCAGGCCCACTGTCTGGGTACAGATGTCTCTCATCCTGCAGGGGTTACCTCTTCCTCTTTGAATTCTCAGTCTGGTTTCTATCTCAGTACAAAGTCTGACTAATGAACAACTGTCCTCCATGACCTGAGATGTATCTATCTCCTGCCCATTTCTTTAGATCCCTTCCTGAAGAGACTCTTACCCACAACACAGAAGAGCACACCTCGTGCTTAGGCCCACAGGGGCCCACAGCTGGGAGCGTGGACTACTTTGCACAGTTTACAGGCTGCTTATTTTTGATAGGCCACACCTGTCAGACAACTCTAGCCACTGGTCAATAAATAGCAGAATGGAAACATAGGTCAGCAAGCCATCGAAGGGATCAAATTCAAGTTCAGAGAAAACTACTCGCCTTGCCAGATGATGTCAAACTTGAAAATGAAAGTCCAGAGCATGCAAATCAATCAATGAGCACATGTCTTGCATAAAGAACTACACCAGCACACGCAGGCTTTGCCCCCAAAGTGCCAAAAAGCAAGCTTTTGGGGGCTGGCCACCAGACAAGAAACACGGGATGACACATGAGAGGCAGTGAAGCAGTCAGCCTGACAGCCCAGGCCATTTCCTAACCGGCTGGGCCAGCTGTTCACCTCTGTCCCATCTGTGCGCATGGCTCAGCTGTAAAAGACAATCTAATAGTACCTTTGTGACAGGCGGTTGTGATAAAATGAGATAATACATGTATGTAAGGAGCTTGGCAAGTCCCCACCACCAGATAGTGAGAGCTCATAAAGCTTAGCTTTTATTACTAATAATAAATCATTATTTATCATCATCATTATCATTAAAAGGAAAAGCCCAGTCCAATTGAATAGATTTGGCCTTTTTTTGAGACAGAATCTCACTCTTGCCCCAGGCTAGATGGCCATGAAATCAACCTAGCTCACAGCAACCTCAAACTCCTGGACTCAAGCAATCCTGCCTCAATCTACAGGTGCCCACCACAATGCCTGGCTAATTTCTTTTCTATTTTTAGTAGAGTCAGGGTCTGGATTTTGTGGTCTCAAACTCCTGAGCTCAAAGGATCTACCCACTTCAGATTCCCAAGAATGCTAGGATCACAGGAATGAGCCACCATGCTCAGCCTGAGATTTGGCATTCTTTTTTCTTTTGAACCAGAGTCTTACTTTGTCGCCTCTGTAGAGTGCCATTGCATCATAGCGCACAGCAACCTCAGAGTCTTGGACACAAGTGATTCTCTCGCCTTAGCCTCCCAAGTAGCTGGGACTACAGGAGCCAGCCACAACATCTGGCTATTTTTAGAGATGAGGTCTTGCTCTGGCTCTGGCTGGTCTTGAACTTGTGAGCTCAGGCAAGCCACCTGCCTCGGCCTCCCAAGTGCTGGGATTAGGTGAGCCACCATGCCTGGCCAAGATTTGGCATTCTTAATGAAGGAAAGCCCTGAGTCTTACCATGTACTGTCAAAAACTTTTCTGTAAGATGAAAGACCTGCAGAAAACAAAGCCCCTAAGAACAGAGGAAGGACATTAAGAAGCAAGTTTGGGGGAACAGTGACAGTCTCATATAAGGCTGAGGCAGAAGAGGGTGCCTGTGGGGTCAAATGGAAGAAAAAGCTCAATAGGTAGAATCACATTAGAAAGTCCTGAAGCCAAGATGAGGCAAGCTTTGCATTTCAATTAAGTCAGAGGAGACGGTTTATTCTTTTTGTCATTTCCCACCTTCTGCTGTTAGGCCTTACTCTTCCACTGTAAGGCCTTACTTTGGCAAAGTGTCCACAGCTGAGACTAGAAGACTGCTGAGAGAGAGTGGCGAAGGGATGGTCAAGCAGGCCCAGGTGAAATTTTAGAGTGAACTGCAAAATGCCCCACTTCTGCGAGTAATGTCTCTGGATAAGAAACCTTCCCCGAGGAGGGCACGTCCAGGATACAGGGAGTGGGGACCTGTTCAGAAGAGGGCAAGATGCTACTGGGAAGCAGCCAAAGAGAAGACCCATACTGATCCTCAGTGAAAATGCTGGCCTGAATGAGAGTGCTAGAGAGAGCAGCGGACAGGCCCTCGGTCTGCCCAGGACTTCCGCCCAGGTTTATAGACACAGGCCACGGTGCTGGGCATCCCTACCACCCCCATATGCGACTTCTTTCCACATTCCCCAATTTCGCCCTTCTTACTAGTTTCCAATTTGAGCCTTTTTCTATTAAAATTCTTGGCCAATAAATAAATAAAGTAAATGCAAATTAAAAACAGGGAATCTGGGCGGCACCTGTGACTCATCAAGTACGGCGCCGGTCCCATATATTAAAGGTGGCGGGTTCAGACCCAGCCTCAGCTGAAGTGCAAAACAAAAAAATGACCGGTGTTGTGGCGGGCACCTGTAGTCCCAGCTAATCGGGAGGCTGAGGCAAGAGAATCTCCTAAGCTCGGGAGTTGGAGGTTGCTATGAGCTGTGTGACGCCACAGCACTCTACCAAGGGCGATAAAGTGAGACTCTGTCTCTACCAAAAAAAAAAAGTGAACCTCAGAAAATAAATAAATGAAAAAATAAAATTTTTGCCCATGCATGGTGGCTCATGCCTGTAATCCTACCACTCCAGGAGGCTGAAGTGGGTATATTGCCTGAGCTCACAGGTTCATGACCAGCCTAAGCCAGAGCAAGACCTCATCTCAAAAAATAAGCAGGCACTGTGGCACGCGCCTATAGTCCCAGCTACTTGGGAGGTTGAGCCAAGAGAATTGCCAGAGCCCAAGTGTTTGTGGTTCTGTGGACTATGACTCCACGGCACTCTGCCAAGAGCAACAAAGTGAAACTCTGTCTCAAAAAAATAATAAAATTCACCCAAAACATTTACTAAGCACCTACTTGTTCCTAGCACTGTTAGGGACTATGAGGACACAGGAAAGAGGGAAAAAAGAGAACTAAGACTTGGAATGAGACATGAGTTGGGTCTGGCATCCAGTCCTCCTCCTGGTCCCAGAGCCTCCATGAATGGAGTTGGAAGGACAGACACCTAGCATGGCTCCTGAGACACTGGAAGTGAGACAAGGAGAAAGCAAGGGATGGGGCAAAAAAAAGGGCAATTGGTACACCAAAGGCAGGAGGGACACACCACAGGCTTCCAGGGAAAACTTTCCCAGGGAAGATCCAGGAAGTGAGAATAGATGCAGGGAGGGGTAGCCAGGCTGCAATGGACTTCAGCAGTGAGAGAGGAGATGAGGCACAGAAGGGTACCCTGGGGTACACTGAGGGAACTTTGGATGGCAGCCTAAGTTAATTCAAGAAACAGATACTGGGGCTGAGTGCAGTGGCTCATGCCTATAATCCTAGCACTCTGGGAGGCCAAGATGGGTGGTTAGCTTGTGCTCACAAGTTCTAGACCCCACCTCTACTAAAAATAGAAAAACTGAGGCAAGAAGATCACTTGAGCCCAAGAGTTGGAGGTTGCTGTGAGCTAGGATGCCATACCACTGTACCCAGGTCAACAGGTTGAGACTTTGTTTTTTTTAAGAGACAGAGTCTTACTATGTCACCCTTGGTAGAGTGCTGTGGTGTGAGAGCTGACAGCAACCTCAAGTTCTTGGGCTTAAGCAATTCTCTTGCCTCAGCCTCCCAATTAGCAGGGACTACAGGTGCTCGCCACAACACCCGGCTATTTTTTGGTTGTAGTTGTCATTGTTGTTTGGCAGGCCCAGGCTGGGTTCCAAGCCTGAGACTTTTTTTTTTTGAGGCAAAGAAACTGATACTGAACAACTATAAACAACAAAATCCCTCCCCAAAAGACAGTGGTCCGCAGGCTTAGGAAGCAAATACCATTGCTTTCAAGGAGCTCACCAGACACAATGGGATACACCCTATAGCTCAGCCTGGGGCTGGGCCCGCTGCCTTTGGATCCAATCTCACCTCCTCACATTGGCTTCCAGTCACTGACTTACCTGCACCTTGGCAAATACTAGTACCCTCACCTGGTTATGTGTTGCTGAGGACTCTGCTCAGCAACCAACCAAGTTCCTCATACCCAATTACAAACTACTATTTCTCCCAATTTCCCAGTGGCCTCCTTTCACCACTCTCAGCCTTCCTCTTGCAAGTTCCATTTCACAATAAAATTTCTCCACAATAAACTCTTCACCACTCAAATCTAATCACTGCTCTCCATTGCCAGTGCCTCAAGAAGAGGTTCACAACTCACCTCCTCCAGGAAGGGTTCTCAGATCCATCCCCTTGAGAACCTCCAGCTTTGAGGCCAGTCCATTTCTCTTCTCCCTGATTTTAGCATGTGCTTTGCCCTGATTTGCCAGCCTCTCCTGAACTTCCCCTTCCATGTCCTCCATGCACTACCTACGTGGGCTCTCTACAAACATCTATGGCACGCTTACTTGCTACTGAGATTTTATTTTTCTCTCCCCGAGTCAGTTTGTCAGCAGTTCTACAGCAAGGATTAGCCTCATCATCCATGTCTTCTCAGCACACAGTTTAGGGTTCGGCATATGGAAGGTGTCCAAAAGGACATGATTAAAAGTTCAAGAGTTGGCTCGGCGCCTGTGGCTCAACAAGCTAAGGTGCCAGCCACATACACCTGAGCTGGTGGGTTCAAATCCAGCCCAGGCCTGCCAAACAACAATGATCTTTGCAACCAAAAAATGGCCAGGTGTTGTGGCGGGTGCCTGTAGTCCCAGCTACTTGGGAGGCGGAGGCAGGAGACTCACTTGAGCCCAGGAATTGGAGATTGCTGTGAGCTGTGATGCCACAGCACTCTACCCAGGGCAATAGCTTGAGGCTCTGTCTCAAAAAAAAAAAAAAAAATTCAAGAGTTAATAAGGGGAGTGCACACGGAAAGCTACTAGTGAATAGAAATGCTGAGCACATCCACCCCCAGCACAAGGATCTGCATCTCATATGGGGAAAAGGTGACATACGGGAGGCCAGCCAGGGCTGCCTGTGGCAGTGGGTAAGGAAGCAACAGGGAAGGCACACGGCAAAGACTCCCCCGAGGCTCAAGGTGCCTCTAGCAAGGGTTGGTACTTCTCTGAGCTTCATTTTTTTTCAGCTGGAGAATGGGGATCATGAGCCCTGGGCTACTTCTCTCACATAATGAAGACATAATCAGATTTTTATGAATGTCAAAGTTGCCTGGACTTAAGGACTTGGCCTAACCCCATTATTTGTGAGATGAGGAAAGAGCTTTCAGAGGTGAAAGTACACACAGCAAATCACGCTGGGAGGAACCTGCACAGGCAGGTTCACAAATCCGAATCTGTGCCCAGGATGACGCTTCCTGGATGCATGTTGTAAACTACTAAAAACTAGAAATAACGGGCTGAGCCCAGCCCCACCTCCTAAGTGAGCGGCCTTGGGCGGATCGCTTTGCCCAGGAGCCTCAAGCTTCGTCATCTGAAAAGACTGGCACCGAGAAGGCCCCACAGGGTCACTAGGGGGACCTTATAGGAGGTGGAGTGCAGGGGCTGGGAACAGAGAAAACCCTCGCCTTACACGACGCGTCTTTTTTCTGACTGAGCCTCATCCAGTAAGAACTTGGGCGACCTATTCCGACAGACTTGAGTTCAGACCCCGAGGAAAAGCGCGCGAGACATTTTAGAGGTCCGAGCATCAATTTCTCCATCTGCAAAATGGGCCCGAGAGCCAGAGTAAGGACGCCGCCAGCCGCCTCCGGGGCGAAACGAGATGGAGCGGCATCTGTGCGGTACCGATGCTACAAGCGCAGCGGGGCCGAGTGCTAGGAGCTGCCCGGGGACTGGCCCGCACCCACCACCCCCGCGTGAGGGGGAGGGGCGGCGCACGTCGCGTCGCGTCGCGCACCGCCCGCTGCTGTCTCTCCAGCCGTCACTCGCGCAGCCCGCACCGCCTTTGCGCGCGCGACCCTTACATAAGCGTCCCTCGTGGCGGCGCCGGCGCACGTCCACCGGCTCCGACCCGCTGCGGGAAGAGGAAGATGCGGAGCGCCATGTACACTCACCTCGCCGCCGCCGCAGGTCGTCACCGCCGCCTATATCTCAGCTGCCTCCACTGACAGAGAACAGCTGCGGTCTCCGCGCAACCGAACTTGCTGCAGTCTCGGCCCCGCCTAACAGACTTCCTATTGGTCCAAATAGCCCAACCCCTCCTGTTATTGGGTAGAGCCCCGCGTCATTCCCCGCTTCCTCGCTCAGGACTCCTCCCTACGCCCGCCTGTCCGTCACGTTTAAGCCTTGGCGCCCGGCGTCAGCCCCGCCCCTCTCGTTCTCGGCGGGCTCTTTGATTGGTTGTTAGCCTGGGGGAGCCCGCCCCTGGTGCACCACCGCCTACTCCCTTGTTTCCCGAGCCTCACGTGGGACGCCGCACCCCGCCCCTGCCTGCAATAGGCGGAAGTGGCCGCGCTCCGATAGGCAGTGATTGGCTGTGGGCTGGGGTGGGGACGTTCGATTCATTCACCCGGTAGCACGTGTCTCCCAAAGCTGCAAGCATAACAAATCGCGCAGGGACTCGGGCGTCGGGACCAGACGCGCGTACAGTCGAGCGACTGGAGAAGAGGTCGGAGGAAGAGCGTTAGTGAAGGGCAGAAGGAAGAAGGCGCTCGTGCCACACGGGTTTACATAACTATGTCCTTTAGCCGCTGCGTGGGTGGTGATGGTGGTCAGGAGTCCGGTCTCCGTAACCTTGTACTAGCAACTTCACCTCTCTGAGTCTCGGTTTCCTAACCTGCAAAGCTGAGCCGCTCAGGACTTAGAAGGTTTTTGTTTGTTTGTTTAGGTGCCGTAGCATTACAGCTCACAGCAACCTCTATCTCCTGGGCTCCAGTGATTCTCTTGCCTCCGCCTCCCAAATAGCTGGGACTACAGGCGCCCACCACAACCCCCGGCTATTTTTTGGTTCCAGCCGTCGTTGTTGTTTGGCGGGTCCGGGCTGGATTCGAACCCCCCAGCTCAGGTATATGTGGCTGGTGCCTTAGCTGCTGGAACAGGCAACGAGCCAGGACTTAGAAGGATTTAAAGGCTTCGTTGAGATACGGAAGGAAAGCTTCATAAACTAGGCTTTGTGTCAACCGCCGTTTGAAGGAGTGACCAAAACTACTCAAAATCCCTGCCTTCCAGTGAGAGCAAAAAATAAAATATACGGTACATTTGATGGTAATCAGAGAACACTGGAGGGGAAAAAAGCTCACTTCCAGATGCTTAGGAGAATCAAGGACTATGAGATCATTTTGTTAACTAGAAATAGCTTATTGAATATGGGGAGATAATTCTCTTCTCAGACTCTTAACTCTTTGTGACCCCAGCTTCCAGTTGTTCCTTCCACCTGTCCTGAAGAACTTCAAACCTGGATCCAATCCAACATAGCTATTTTAGTAGCAGAATGAGGATTAAAATCCCAGTTCTCCAGAATGCACATATTCATTAGATCAACAAACACCTGAGCCCTTAGTGTGTGCCTAGTGCTATGCTGGAGACACAACTGTGAACAGGACACAACCTCTGCAGATATACCATAGAGTTCTCATTCTATTGGATTCCAACTTCAAAGACTCTTTCTACCTAAAAACTTTATACAGGAAAGAGTTAAAGCTGAGTGTGGTAGTAAGGGCCTTGTAGTCTCAGATACTAGAAAGGCTGAGGCAGGAAGAATCCCTTAAGCCTCAGGAGTTAGAGGATGCAGGTAGCTATAATTGTGCCACTGCTCTCCAGCCTGAAGACCTAATCTCTGGACTTAGGCGATTCTCTTGCCTCAGCCTCCCCAGGAGCTAGGACTATAGGCATCTGCAACAATACCCGGCTATTTTTTTTATTGCAGTTTGACCTGGCCTGGGTTCGAACCTGCCACCCTCAGTATATGGGGCTGTCGCTCTACTTGCTGAGCCACAGGCACCGCCAAGACCCTTTCTCTTAAAAGAAAAACAGTGTGGGTGGAGCCTGTGGCTCAGTGGGTAGAGCGCCGGCCCCATATACTGAGGGTGGCAGGTTCAAACTGGGCCCCAGCCAAACTGCAACAACAACAAAAAACACAGCCAGGTGTTGTGGTGGGCGCCTATAATCCCAGCTACTGGGGAGGCTGAGGCAAGAGAATCTCCTAAGCCTAAGGAGTTGGAGGTTGCTGCGAGCTGTGTGACGCCACAGCACTCTACTGAGGGTGATAAGGTGAGACTCTGTCTCTTAACAAAAAAAAGTGAAAGTGGAGTAACCTTAGGCAGGTTCCTTCCTCCCTCTGGGCTGGATTTCCTTATAAGAAGGGTTGGACTTAGTGAACACTGGGAAATTTGCTTGTCCCTATTACTCTTGAAGTGCATGCTGACCTTGTGACTCCATTACTTCCTGTATCTTATCTCTCCTGCCGTGTATGTGTAAGTCCTGGATCCAGCAGGGGCACAGTGGCTCACACCTGTAATCCTAACATTTCAGAAGGCTGAGGCTTGAGGCCAGGAGTTTGAGACCAGCCTCAGGAACATAACTAGACCACCTCTCTACAAAAAAAAGAAATCACCCAGGCATGGTGGCCCATACCTGTAGTCCCAGTTACTCAGCAGGCTGAGGCAGGGGGATTGCTCGAGTCCACAAGTTTGAGGTTGCAGCAAGCTATGATGATATCACTGTATTCTAACCCAGGTAACAGAGCAAGAAAAAAAAAAAAAGACATAGATTGTTGGTCCCTTGGAAAAGGCAAGGCCTTGTTCTAGGGCTGGCTGTGTGACTGGGGCTGAGACATGCTGGCTCATTCCCCCTTGGTTCCTGTGACCTCCTGAGTCTGAAACCAAGGGCAGGTGACTCCCACATCAGCACCACCAGATGGAGGATGGAACAGAGAAATGAACTGAGTAGAACCAGAAATGGACTGCTGCAAACAAGAGAATACAGGATTCAAGCTGAATATAATGAATCTAGTTCAAGTTAGATTGGAAAACAAGACACTTCTCCTTTAGGCTCTCCTACTTGCAGGATGGGTTTTCCAAGAGGACAAAGCTGGGAAGGGTCACAGCCTTGGGGAGGAGTCTAACAAGGAAAAAGCATTCCTCAGAGTGGCCTTCTGTACCACCAGTGACAGAAATGGTGGGAACATAGATTCCTGAGCCCCACCCAATGGCTCTTATGCATATTAGCCATCAGCTCAGAATTACCATTAGAAATCTTGAGTAGCCTAGGTTAAACCAATTTCAGGGGAATGAGGCTCCCTGTATCTCACTGTAGTTTGAGGCGCTCTCCTCATGTTCTAAGTGGGTCAGTGTTGAGACCCACTGCGAAGCCTAGAGAAGCATTATCCAGACTTCCCCAGTGATAAGGATCTCCTGGCTCTCTGTAAAAACAATTCCAAACAGATTCCTGGTCTCACATCCACTCCTGGGTATTATGAGTCAGTAAATCTTGAGTGGGTCCCAGGAATTTTTTTGGTTTTATTTATTTTATAATTTTTTTTTTTTGGAGACAAGAGTCTTACTCTGTTTCCCAGGCTAGAGTACATTGACCTCAGCCTAGCTCACAGCAACCTCAAACTCCTGGGCTCAAGCAATCCTCCTGCCTCAGCCTCCCAATTAGCTGGGACTACAGGCGCCCGCCACAACACCCGGCCATTTTTTTGGTTGCAGCCGTCATTGTTGTTTGGCGGGCCTGGGCTAGATTCGAACCCGCCAGCTCAGGTGTACGTAGCTGGCGCCTTAGCCTGTTGAGCCACAGGGGCCGAGCCATTATTGCTTCTTAATACCCATCACTTCTACAAAGTTCTTGGTCTTGTTTGTGTCTCTCATTCCCTCCTCACACTTGTGAGCTAGAATAAAATCTTAACCCCAAAGCTGACTGAATGGACCCCCTTTTGGCCAAGGGGACCTTAGAAATACACAAAAGCTGAGTTGCAGGCCTTGAGAACAGACGTCAGACAAGCCTCATCATGCCCTCCTCCCTTCTTGGCGACATCCTGTGTAGCTCATTAACTGGCGTAAGGCTGTGCAAGGCAAAGTTTAAACCACACCTGCAGGTCTGAAATTTACTTAACAGGTCACTCAAATGTGGATATATGTCCCGGGGCCTATCTCTGATTAACAGACTTCCTTATCTTAACCTAAACATTCCAGACCTTTAGATAAAGCTTCATTTCTTGAACCAATTACAAATCAAAGAATCTTTAAACTCACCTATAACCTGTAATCTTGCCCTTCCTTTTTGAATGCCCTGTCTTTTGTGGCCAAACCAATGTTCCCACCTTCCATGTATTGATTTATGACTTTACAGGTGATTGCCATCTCCCTGAAATGTGTAAAACCAAACTGGGTGTGGTAGCTCATGCCTGTAAGCCTAGCACTCTAGGAAGTTGAGGCAAGGAGTTTGAGGTTGCTGTCACCTACTCCATGGCACTCTAGCCTGGGGCAGCAGAGTGAGACTCTCTCAAAAAAAAGAAAAGAGAGGGTGGCACCTGTGGCTCAGTGAGTAGGGCGCTCGTCCCATATGCCGAGGGTGATAGGTTCAAACCTGGCCCCAGCCAAACTGCAACAAAAAAATAGATGGGCATTGTGGCAGGTGCCTGTAGTCCCTACTTAGGAGGCTGAGGCAAGAGAATCACCTAAGCCTAGGAGTTGGAGGTTGCTGTGAGCTGTGATGCCACAGCACTCTACTGAGGGCGACAAAGTAAGACTCTGTCTCAAAAAAAAGAAAGAAAAAGAAAAGAGGGTGGCACCTGTGGCTCATCAAGTAGGGTGCCAGCCCTATATACCGAAGGTGGCAGGTTCAAACCCGGCCTCGTCTGAATTGCAAAACAGAAAAATAACCGGGCGTTGTGGTGGGCGCCTGTAGTCCCAGCTACTCCGGAGGATGAGGCAAGAGAATCGCCTAAGCCCAGGAGTTGGAGATTGCTGTGAACTGTATGATGCCACAGCACTCTACCAAGGGCGATGAAGTGAGACTCTGTCTCTACAAAAAAAAAAAAAGAAAAGAAAAGAAAAGGCTAAGGCTTGGCACCTGTGGCTCAACGGGCTAAGGCGCCAGCCATGTACACCTGAGCTGACAGGTTCAAATCCAGCCCGGACCCGCCAAACAACAATGACTGCTGCAACCAAAAAATGGCCAGGCGTTGTGGTGGGCACCTGTGGTCCCAGCTGCTTGGGAGGCGGAGACAGGAGACTCTTGAGCCCAGGAATTAGAGGTTGCTGTGAGCTGTGATGCCACAGCACTCTATCCAGGGTGACAGCTTGAGGCTCTGTCTTAAAGAAAAAAAGAAAAAGAAAAGGCTCAGAGCAGTGGCTCATGGCCGTAATAAACCTAGCACTCTAGGAGGCTGAGGAGGGAGGATCCCTTGAGCTCAGGAGTTCCTTAGAGACCATCCTGAACAAAAGCAAGACCCCATCTCTACTAAAAATAGAAAAATTAGCCAAACATTGTGGTGGACACCTGTAGTCCCAGCTCCTCAGGAGGCTGAGGCAGGAGGTTGTTGTGAACTAGGCTGAGGCCAGGGCACTCTAGCCTCTATAACAGGGTGAGAAAGAAAGGGAAAGGGAAAGGAGAAAAGGGAAAGGGAAGAAGGGAAAAGGAAAAAGGGAAAGGGAAAAAAATACATTAACCTAACTATAGCCAGACCACTTGCTCAAGGCTGTCTTCTTCATGGCTCTCCAGACCATGATCACACATATTTGGCTCAGAATAAACCCTTGTAGTTTATTTTACAGAGTTTGCATTCTTTTCTGTTGACACATTTGAACATCACCTCTACAAGCGTTAAGCATAGCATATAGTAGATGCTAGTGAAAGGGTGGGAGTCATCAGCCCATATTCAGCAGTTAAAACAGCTAGGGTGAGGCTCTGCGCCTGTGGCTCAGCGGGCTAAGGTGCCAGCCACGTACACCTGAGCTAGCGGTTCGAATCCAGCCCGCGTCTGCCAAACAACAATGACAGCTGCAACAAAAAATGGCTGGGCGTTGTGGCGGGCGCCTGTGGTCCCAGCTGCTTGGGAGGCGGCAGGAAACTCGCTTGAGCCCAGGAATTGGAGGTTGCTGTGAGCTGTGATGCCACAGCACTCTCTCCAGGGTGACAGCTTGAGGCTCTGTTTCAAAAAAAAAAAAAACAGCTAGGGTGAAAGGGATTGCCCCAAATGCCAAGCAAGTCCACCAAGAGAGGAGAGTACAGAGGGATAACAAACTGGAACAGGTCAGGTGGGGGAGCCAGGCCATGGACCTGCAGGAGCAAATCCTGAGAGCCAGCCAGAAGGGAGAACAGGGTGGTGGGCGGATAAGGAGCCTTTTGAGCAGTACCTGGGAACAACGAGCCCCCTTTCTGGGACTTCACACCAGCCTGGTACTGGGCTAGAGAGAATGCTTGGGGTTCTCTGAGAGTCCAGGAAATGGCCCTTACGCCTTGAGAAGGGCCTTGGAGGGCTTCCTGAAGGAGGCAACTCCTGGGCTGAATCTTAGGTAGACAGAGAGTTCATCAGGTGAATATATTGACCACATGGAATTCATGTAGAGGGAAACAGCCCAAGTGAAGGCAGGGAGGCATGATAGGGTGAAGACATGATGAGGGCCAAGCTGCTGGAGCACATGAGGAAAACTCACTGCCAAGTTCAGGAAACACACCACGAAACGCCAGGAGCAATTAGGAACATGGAAGATCTAAGCACTCAAATGGATGGGGCTCCCAGACAAAACAGCAGTTGCCATGAGCGCAGAAACAGCCCACCTGTATTTACAATTCAGAAGCCTGGATTTACCCTGAGGATCTCATAAGGACAATCCAGATGTCTTAGCATAAAACAAGAAAGATTTATCTGGCTCCGCGCTGGTAGCACAGTGGTTATGACACCAGCCACATACATGGACACTAGCAGGTTCGAACCCGGCCAGTTCCAGCCAAACAACAATGAGAACTGCAACAAAAAAATAGCCCGGTGTTGTGGTGGGCACCTGTAGTCCCAGCTGCTTGTACGGCTGAGCAAGAGAATTGCTTGCCCAAGAGTTTGAGGTTGCTGTGAGCTGTGACACCACAGCACTTTACCGAGGGCAACATAGTCTCAAAAAAAAAAAATAAATAAAATAAAAAAGATTATTCTTATATTAACCAAATTCTGGCCTCTGATAGCCTGACTGCCAGCGAGTCCTTTAATGAGGGAAAGACAGTCGCCAGGCCCTCAGGGAACATACCCACTCACGGCCTGAGGATGGGACAGCCTTTTCCGCAGGTTGAGGCTGAGTCTTCTGTTCCTCTCAGCAGAGAGCTCGGTGTGTGAGGGGCAGAGGCGGCTCCACTGCTCCTGTTGATGTTTCCCTACCCTCTAGTTCTCAAGGGGTCTAGGCCACTCCATTTGGAGCCTCCGAGTGACTCCCACACTTAACTGCTGCTAGCCTGTGCTGCGCCTTTGTGACAATGAAGATGAGGTGGCCCTTGGGGCAGCACCTGGCACTGAGACCCTCTTGTGGCTGCGGTAGCACCACAGCAGCCCAGAGTGAACCAGAGAAGCACTTCCAGGAGTGTCTGTGCACTGCTATGTGAGGTGGCCCCCTGCCCTTGCTTGTGGCCACCAAGGATGGTTTTTGTGTTGGGGGGAGCCTAAACCCCAGTGTTCCCCTGCCGTGTTCCCAGCCCCAGGGACTGCTTGCCCTCCAGGCTCCTCCCATATTGGCCTTTCAGTCTGGACAACTCCTTGCCCACAGCATGTGGCAGAGGGGCAAGGAGAACCTGCTCACCCCTCGGAGCCAGAGTTCCCAGGGAGGTGGACAGGGATGCCGTGTCCATTTGACAGGAGTGGCAGTGCAGCTCAGACAGGAAATGACCTGTTCTCTGATCACACAAGTTAAACAGGGGGCAGAGCCAGGACTGACTGCCAGGCACCTGACCCCCTGTGCTTTTTCTGTCCCTCCTCCCTTGGGCCACTCCAGGGGAAAAAAGAAGACAAGAAAGTACAGAATTCAGATTTCTTTTTCTTTTTCTTTTTTTTGAGGCAGAGCCTCAAGCTGTCACCCTGGGTAGAGTGCTGTGGCATCACAGCTCACAGCAACCTCCAATTCCTGGGCTCAAGCAAGTCTCTTGCCTCCGCCTTGCAAGTAGCTGGGACTACAGGCGCCCACCACAATGCCCGGCCATTTTTTGGTTGCAGCCGTCATTGTTGTTTAGCGGGCCCGGGCTGGATTCGAACCCACCAGCTCAGGTGTACGTGGCTGGGGCCTTAGTCCGTTGAGCCACAGGCGCCAAGGCCAAACGAATGTTTTTGATTTGAAATTTTAGTCCCAAGATCACTGTCCTCAGTGGGAAAAACCCTTGAACAATTGTGTTTCCAAGATTTCTCACAAGACAAGAGCGTCTGGGATGTCATTGTTCTGTTCTCATGAGTCCCCCACCTCCCGTCTGTGCAGTGAGCTGTGGTGGGGCCTGCAAGCTGGTGGGTTGGTTTTTTTTTTTACCTTTTTTTTTTTTTGGAGACAGTCTCACTCCAGGTAAAGTGCCATGGTATCAGCCTAGCTCCCAGCAACCTCAAACTCCTGGGTTCAAGTGATCCTCCTACCTCAGTCTCCTGAGTAGCTGGGTCTACAGGTGCCTGACCCACACCCGGCTAATTATTCAGTTTTTAGGAGAGATGGGTCTCCCTCTTGCTCAGGCTGGTCTCAAACTCCTGAGCTCAAGGGGTCTTCTTGCCTTAGCCTCTCAGAGCGCTGAGATTATAGTCATGAGTCCCTACCCCTCCTCCCCCGCTTTTGGATATTGGTGAGGAGTTTTGTGTGGTGGTTCTTTTTTTTTTTTTTTTTTTTTTGAGACAGAGTCTCATTATGTTGCCCTTGGTAGAGTGCCCTGGCGTCACACCTCACAGCAACTTCAAACTCTTGGGCTCAAGTGATTCTCTTGCCTCAGCCTCCCAAGTAGCTGGGACTGCAGGTGCCCACCACAACACCTGGCTATTTTTGGTTACAGTTTTCATTGTTATTTAGCTGGCCCAGGCTGGGTTCAAACTCTCCAGCCTTGGTGTATGTGGCTGGCACCATAACCTGGCTATGGGCGCCCAGCCAGGAGTGAATTTGTTTTAAAGTGCTCAGGAGACAGGTTGTGGACATTTACTTTGACTAAGCGTCTTACATTAAGACAGGAGTTAGAGCAGAAAAACATCCTTGGCAGTGGTCTGAACCTGCCAGCCTTGGTGGTTGTGGCCGGTGCCCTAGCTGCTAAGCTACAGGCGCCAAGCCAATATTGGTGGGGGGTTTTTGTTGTTGTTTGTTTGTTTTGTTTTTGTGAGACAGAGCCTCAAGCTGTCACCCTGGATAGAGTGCCATGGCATCACAGCTCACAGCAACCTCCAATTCCTGGGCTCAAGCGAGTCTCCTGTCTCCG
>CAUYON010206972.1:0-16508 GCA_963573935.1 Arctocebus calabarensis | reverse complement strand
GCATCACAGCTCACAGCAACCTCCAATTCCTGGGCTCAAGCGAGTCTCCTGCCCCTGCCTCCCAAGTAGCTGGGACAACAGGTGCCCACCACAACGCCCAGCCATTTTTTGGTTGCAGTCGTCATTGTTGTTTGGTGGGCCCGGGCTGGATTCGAACCCGCCAGCTCAGGTGTACATGGCTGGCGCCTTAGCCCGTTGAGCCACAGACGCCACACCAATGCATACTGTTATTCAATGTTCTAATATTATAGGGACTAAACAATGTGGAAAGTTAAAATTTCCTTTAACGCTACTGCCTAGAAATAACCAGTTATAAATTCTTGTATATTCCTCATAATTTTTTCTATTCATATACAATCCATTGTGTGTGGGTATATTTACGTATTTCTTCAAAATTGAACTTAATGATATCACTTTAAACTTGATGTATTTATTTATTTATTTATTTGTTTGTTTGTTTGTTTTGAGACAGAGACTCACGATGCCACTCTTGGTAGAGTTCTGTGGCATCACAGCTCACAGCAAACTCAAACTCTTGGGCTTAAGCAATTCTCGTGTCTCAGCTTCCCAGAGAGCTGGACTACAGGCACCCGCCACAATGCCCCACTATATTTTGGTTGTGGTTGTCATTGTTGATTTTAGCTGGCCTGGGATGGGTTGGAACCTTACAGCCTCAGAGTATGTGGCCAGTGCCCTACCCATTGAGCTACGGGTGCCACCAAAACTTGCTGTTTTTAACTCAACATTCCTTGGATAGCTTTCTATATTAGTATATAGAAAGTATATAGAGAATTCTATTCAGTTTTTTTTTTTTTTGAGACCAGAGTCTAACTGTTGCCTTGAGTGAAGTGCCAAGGCATCGCAGCTCATAGCAACCTCAAACTCCTGGGCTCAAGCAATCTTCTTGCCTCAGCCTCCCAAGCAGCTGGCACTGCAGGTGCCGTGAAACCTGGTTAGATTGATCGATTGATTAATTTTAGTAAAGATGGGGGCTTGCTCTTCCTCAGGCTTGTATTGATCTGAGCTCCAGCTATCTACCTGCTTTGGCCTCCCAGAGTGCTGAGATTATAGGCATGAGCCACTGCATCTGGCCTATCTGGTTCTTTAAAAAAATTTTTTTTCATTTATTTTAATTACACACTATATATGTCATTCTTTTTTTCCTTTTTTTAAAATTGAGATAGAGTCGTGCTCTGTCGCCCAAACTAAACTACAGGGGCATCATCATACCTCCCAGCAACTTCAAACTCTTGGGCTCAAATGATCTTCCTGTCTCAGCCTCCTGAGTAGCTAGGACTACAGGAAAGTGCCACCTGTGACACTGGTGTGTGTCTGTATTTTAAAGTCTGCCTTTACCCCCATCTACTTCCACTTCCTTTCCCAGAGCTCACCATTGTTGTCTGTGTGTTCCCTACTTTATCCTCTGTGTATGTATACACACATACAGACTGTATATGTGTGTGTGTGTGTGTTGAGTTTTCTTCTCCTTATCTAGAATGAATGATGGACAATATTGAGTTTCAAGCTTTATCAAATTTCAAAGCCAGAAAGAACACACAAGAAGGACTGCAACCAGTCCATCCTTCCAGGTCTTTTTTTCCCAAGGCCCTTCCACCTCATTTGTGATCACTGCAAATACATCAGAGGCACTGGGAATTGTGCCACGTTGAAGAAAAAGATGCATCGTCCCCATTAGACATCTGACCGCATGGCACTCTCATCTTGTGGCTTTATGTTGCAAAACCGAGCAGAAAAGGATGAAAGAGGTTGAGTGAGGGAGAAATAGCAGAAAAGGATGAAAGAGGTTGAGTGAGGGAGAAATGTATAGCCCCCTAGGGCATCTGGGTGCCTGGGCCTTCAGGGTTTAGATAAGCATTATCTCTAGGGCTCTAGGCTGCTTTGCCTTTTGTAGCCAGAGGGATAGAGTTTGAAGTCTAAGATTTTGGAAAAAATGCAACTAAGCAAGGTCTAATCACCAGTGATTGAAAATGAAAAGTGCAATAAGATCCAATTGGGACTTAACGCAAAGGCGTTTTGAAAGTTTTCTTTAGTGAGTTAAAATTGCAGCTTTTGGTCCCAAGTTTCCCAACAAGTACTCTGTAGGAATTTTTTAAGTCCCAACAAATACTCTATAGGAATTTTTAGCCCCAGAGTCCTTATCTAATGTTATTAAGGCAATTGTATGTGTCTAATTGTACAGATTATTCGCTAACTTTTGAGCAAGAAATGATCTCAAAATACCTCACATATACTGATATTTCAAAGTGAGGGAGTGCTGTGGAATACTTCCCATTTTCCAAACGTAATAGTTTCCAAAATAAACATCGGGGTAACTGCGCGGTTGATACTATTTGAACATTTTAATTCACAAAATAATATTCTGGAGTTTATGGAAGTTTGGCTTTTGTCCAGGAGGTGTGGAAATCCAAAAACTGCCTGTTTCTTCTCTGTGGGAGAAAGATGGAGCCTGTGAACAAGACTTGGTAAATTGGAGAGAGGTCACAGACCGAATGGAGCTGAGGAAGGAGAAGAGCAATGCAATCTGCAGTGGGAGAAAAGCCAGTTGCACAGAGGACAAGGGCTGGTTACCATTAAAGCCTTCACAACTAGGGCCTCGGAGGAGAAATGAACAGGGGAGTGAACAAGCCGCTCTCCTACACTGGGGCTGGGGTAACGACATCCAGGTGCAGCCCGGGCTGTCAGGGATGACCTTCCTGCGTGTGCAGAGTCTCTGCAGCCTTCGGTGTGCGCCCACGTGCTGCCTCTTCCAAGGAGCCTACCATGGTGCCCGGCTGCAGTCATCAATGGCATCACACTGTTGAGATGATCTTTACCTTGACCTTTTCTTCATAATCTGTGAGGGTCTCAAGATCGGGATGTAAAAGGTACACAGTAATGATGTGTTGAATGTTGACTGAATGAGCCTCTCTGGCTAGAAATAATCCCTCCCTCCTCTGAGGTCCCTCCGTGCTTTTCACTTACCTCATTCACATAATTTTGTCACATTCTACCCTGAACTATAATTTCTGTACATTGTAGCTCCACTCTTAGAATTCTTCGGCAAGAGAGATGAGATAATGCATGTTAAGTATTAGTACCATGTCTGCTGGATGAATGGCGGTTATTTTTTATGTAATAAGAGGGGCGGTTATTTTTTATGTAACTGGAGGGGCAAAAAATATATATTATTGAAAAATAAAAGCCAGGCAATGCCTGTGACTCAGTGGGTAGGGCGCCGGCCCCATATATCAATGGTGGCAGGTTCGAACCTGGCCCCAGCCAAACTGCAACAAAAAAATAGCCGGGCATTGTGGCGGGCGCCTGTGGTCCCAGCTACTGGGAAGGCTGAGGCAAGAGAATTGCCTAAGCCCAGGAGCTGGAGGTTGCTGTGAGCTGTGACGCCACAGCACTCTACCAAGGGAGATAAACTAAGACTCTGTTTTGGAAAAAAACCCAAACTTTGGAAAATCACATTGAAGCAGATCATCTTTACTTTGCAAGAATCACTTGAGTGAATTATGCAACTACTGCCTTGGAAGAGGGAATAATAGGATAGGCTACTCTTTTTTGTTTTTGATACAGTCTCAAGCTGTCACCCTGGGTAGAGTGCCATGGCTTTATAGCTCACAGCAACCTCAAACTCTTGGGCTTAAGTGGTTCTCTTACCTCAGCCTCCCAAGTACCTGGGACTACAGGTACCTGCCACAACACCCAGCTTTTTTTTTTTTTTTTTTTTTGAGGCAGAGCCTCAAGCTGTCATCCTGGATAGAGTGCGTGGCAACACAGCTCACAGCAACCTCCAATTCCTGGGCTCAAGCGAATCTCCTGCCTCTGCCTCCCAAGTAGCTGGGACTACAGGCGCCAGCCACAACGCCCGGCCATTTTTTGGTTGCAGCTGTCATTGTTGTTTGGCGGGCCCCGGCTGGATTCGAACCCGCCAGCTCAGGTGTACGTGGCTGGCACCTTAGCCTGTTGAACCACAGGCGCCGGGCCACAGGCTATTTTTTGGTTGTAGTTGTCATTATTGTTTGGCAGGCCCTGGCTGCATTCGAACCTACCAGCTCCAATGTATGTGGCAGGTGCCCTAGCCGCTGAGCTACAGGTGCTGAGCCAGGATGGCTACTCTTGAATGTCTGTTCTTTCCCATTCCCCTTTTAGGCATTATAGAAGGCTAGGGTTAGTGAGTGAGTCCATGCAGACTTGCTCAGCTCCAGGGGGTCCCATTCATATTGTCATCTATTGTGATGGACATAGTCTGCATGGTACAATGTGGATGGTGCCTCTGGAGTTGTGCAAGGCGGCTGCCCTAGAAGAGGAAAGAAAAACAGATTCTCACTTTTCGTCTTTGAGGTTTTAGGTTATTGGCCCTCAGATGGATTTGAAAGATACCCACAGATGGGAAAGAACAAGGGCTCCAGATAAGCACTTGCCACAGGGTCTTCTGGAGCACTGGGCCTGGTGAAGCTTTCTGACTGAGACTGGATGCCACTGAGAAACAAAGACAGAACACACTGAGTGTGTAGGAAGTGAGCCGAGAAGCCGAACCTCGAGGGCAACACGTGGCACACGCTACCGCCAAGTTAGGGTCAGGACCAGCAGGATTGTCCCCTCAGCAGTGAATTAACCCAGTGGACTGTGAAGGCACAGCGAGAATCCAGGATGTCAGAAACAGAACAAAGGAATTTTTGATCGATTCACTGTTCTTCTCTCAACCTGGTTTTTGGAAGAGGGTCATGACCCTTCGGACGGAAGAAATGTTTTGAACTCTTAAATGATTCAGGGGAGACAGATACTGGACTTTGTGCCAGTGAAGGCCTATGGGGTAGAAGAGTTAATTGAAGACATTTAAGAGATGTAATCATACTTGGATTCCAGGTTGGTTTATGAGGTCATAAAGATTTTATCTTCTTTATCATCATCATCAGCTAGTTTTTTTTTTTTTTTGTAGAGACAGAGTCTCACTTTATCGCCCTTGGTAGAGTGCCGTGGCATCACACAGCTCACAGCAACCTCCAGCTCTTGGGCTCAAGCGATTCTCTTGCCTCAGCCTCCCCAGCAGCTGGGACTACAGGCGCCCGCCACAACGTCTGGCTATTTTTCTGTTTTTGCAGTTCGCCAAGGCTGGGTTTGAACCCGCCACCCTCGGTATATGGGGCCGGCACCCTACTCGATGAGCCACAGGCACCGCCCTTTTTTTTTTGAGACAGAGCCTCAAGCTGTCACTCTGGGTAGAGTGCCGTGGCATCACAGCTCACAGCAACCTCCAACTCCTGGGCTCAAGAGAGTCTCTTGCCTCCCCGTCCCAAGTAGCTGGGACTACAGGCACCTGCCACAATGCCCAGCCATTTTTTAGTTGCAGCCGTCATTGTTGTTTGGCGGGCTCAGGCTGGATTCGAACCTGCCAGCTCAGGTGTACTTGGCTAGTGCCTTAGCCCGTTGAGCCACAGGCGCCGAGCCATTGTCAGCTAGTTTTGTACCTTCAGAGCATCTGGCACATGGCTTTCCCATGATGGGTGTTCCATGAGATCAAGGGATCTCAGGAAGTCTACTTTTATAACAGAATTGAGAATTCGGGTCTTTCCAGACTTAGTATGAAGAAAAGAGTCCCAGAGTGAAATGACTCCTAGGCCCCCTCAGGGACACTGTAACTACCCCTTTCTGGGATCTCTACAGCACAAGTCAGAAACACCATGGTGGGTCTACAACTCTGCTTTCCTCTGTATTTCACTTGCTGCATTTCCGCAGGGTCCAGGAAGTTAAGACGGGTGTTTTAATTCCACTCAAGTTTACCCTCCTGTACAATGTGTTCTCAGCACTGGTAAACGACTGACCAGGTAGCTGGCTGAGTGCAGAATTCTGATACTGAACATTACCTGGCGTCATTTGTTATCAATTGATTACAGATATGAGATCAGAATAGCAATTTATGGAAAATAGTCCCTTTTGGTTTTGTTTGTGCATGCGATTTTCATTGTTAATAAAGTAAATTAGGGCTGGACGCCATGGCTCACACCTGTAATCCTAGCACTCTGGGAGGCCAAGGTGGGTGGATCGTGTAAGAGCAGGAGTTCTAGACCAGCCTGAACAAGAGTGAGAACCCATGTCTACTAAAATTAGAAAAACTAACTGGGCTGGGGTTGTGGCAGGCAGCTATAGTCTCAGCTCCTAGGGAAGCTGAGGTAAGAGGATCATTTGAGCCCGAGAGTTTGAGGTTGCTGTGAGTTATGATGCCATGACACAGGGTCTGTCATGCCAAGACTCTGTCTCAAAAGAAAAATTAACAATAGATAAATAAATATCAAAATAAAAAAGTAAATCGGGCCACACACAGTGGCCCCTAGCTCTGTGGCAGGAGGCTGAGGTGGGTGCCTTGCCTGAGTTCAGGAGTTCGAGACCAGCCCAAGCAAGAGTAAGACCCCTATCTCTACTAAAAATAGAAAAATTAGCCAGGCATTCTGGTGGGCACCTGTAGCCCCAACAACTGAGAAGGCTGAAGCAGAAGGATCCCTTGAACCCAGGAGTTTGAGGTTGCTGTGAACTATGAAGCAAAGTGAGCCTCTCTCTCTCTCAAAAAACAAAAGTAAAGCAAACATATCATAAGAAGCATTCATTTTTTAATTTTATAGTCATATAAACAAGGGTGCCCTCTGGCCCTGCCTCCTTCTCTAGCTCTAGTACAGTCACGAGCCTCGGTTTAGGGCAGTCAACACTAGGTCTGGATTATGTTTTGCAGCCTATTCATTATATGATCACTAGCAACTCACTTCCAAAACATGTTTCTGGTGTATAAAAGGGGAAATAATTCTACAAAGTTCATTAAATTAAACAAGAAGTTATATGTCAGGCATAAACACTCAACAAATGAAATGTTACTCTCACTACTATTTCCTTCACCACCAAACTCCACTCTGCATCCTTTTTTCCTTCCGTGATGTTCATACTTGAATCTACTGCAACCCAGGAGCCATGCTGCATACACTTAGATGTTCTTTTTCCACTTTCAATAGTTCTTTTTTAACCTCCATTTAAGGTACATGACATATTTTGATATACATATCCACAGTGATTACTACAGTCAAGCAAATTAATATATCCATTTTCTCAGTTCCTTTTTTTTAAAAAAAAATTCCAGATTTATTGAGGTATAATTGACAAATAAAATTGTATAAATTTAAAATGTACAATGTGGGGTGGTGCCTGTGGCTCAGTGAGTAGGGAGCCAGCCCCATATACCAAGGGTGGTGGGTTTGAACCCAACCCCGGCCAAACTGCAACAACAACAACAAAAATAGCCGGGCACCTACAGTCCCAGCTACTCAGGAGACTGAGGCAAGAGAATCACCTAAGCCCAAGAGCTGGAGGTTGTTGTGAGCTGTGACACCAGGGCACTCTACCGAGGGTGACAAAGTGATACTTTGTCTCTAAAACAAAACAAAACAAACCCAAAAATCAAAATAATAAAATGTATAATGTGATAATTTGATATATGCATATATTGTGAAATGATTTCCACAATCAAATTAGACAACACATCCATCATTCCACCTAGTCACCATGTCTGCATGCTAAGAACATTTAAGAGCTCTCTTAACAAATTTCAAGCATACAATACAATATTGTTAACTGTAACGTATAATCATGATAGCATTAGATCTCCAGAACATATTCATCTTATAACTGAGAGTCTGTATTCTTTGACCTACATCTTCCCAATTTCTTTAACCCAGCCCCACCCTCTGGCAACCACCATTCTACTTTCTGTTTCTATGGGTTCAATTTGTTAGATTTTATATATAAATGAGATAATATAGTATTTTTTTTCTCTGCCTTTTTTTGGTTACCATAATGTCCCCAAGATTTACCTATGTGGTTATGAGTGATGGGACTTCCTTCTAAGACTGAATAATATTCCATTGTGTGTATATATTGACCACAATTTATTCATTCTTCTATTGATAAGACACTTAGGTTGTTTCCATGTCTTGGTAATTGTGTATAATACTGCAATGAACATGGAAATGCAGAAGAAAAATGGAATCAGTATCTCAAAGAAAATATGCATTACCCTTTCCACTACATTTGCATTCACTCAAGAAGATTAATGCTATAACTTGTGCCTTTCTATCACTGCCCTTCTACCCCACCCCTACCAATATCTACTCATTGTATTCATTCTTCTACTCCTGAACGCCTCTCAAATCTATCCTTTTCTCTCCATCCTCACTGCCACAACTTTGATTTAGGGCACCATTATCTCTTGCCCAAATATTGCAGTAGCATTTTTATACATACATACATAGCTCTCATTTTATACTTTTAAAATACAATCATGTCACTCACCTGCTAAAATTATTTACAAACCTCACCCTCAAAACTGAGCAGAATCAGAGTGGAGCTGCTAGAAAACATAATAATAACAAGAATAATTTACTTTTAAAAATTAAAGCAGATTCAAGGTCATCTCTAAGTCAACTTTGTACTCACTTGTAATCTAATATGCTTTTTTTCTCTCTTTTCTTTTCTCCTTCCTTTCTCTTTTTAAGAGAGTACCCATGCTGCATACACTTAGATGTTCTTTTTTTAACTTAAATAGTTCTTTTTACCTCCATTTAAGGTGTATGACATATTTTGATATATAATCCACAATGATTGCTACAGTCAAGCAAATTGAGTAAAGCCAATAGGATTCAGAAACCTATAGGATTTGATTGTAACTTGATTGAAAGAAAAAAATTACAACTCTAAGAGCCATTTTTTTTTTTTTTAGAGACAGTCTCACTTTGTCACCCTAGGTAGAGTGCTGTAGCGTCACAGCTCACAGCAACCTCCAGCTCTTGGGCTTCAGTGATTCTCTTGCCTCAGCTTCCTGAGTAGCTGGGACCACAGGCGCCCGCCACAACACCTGGCTATTTTTGTTGTTGTTGTTGCAGTTTGGCCAGGGTCAGGTTTGAACCTGCTACCCTTGCTATATGAGGCCAGCGCCCTACTCACTGAGCTACAGGCACCGCCCTCTAAGAGAGATTCTTAAGTTGACTTCTGGTTTCCAAACTTGCTTTCCCTCCTAAAAAGGTTTAAAATCTTCCCCCACCTTTAATGGCCTTTATTATAAAATTCTATATTAAGATCCAAGAAAAAGTTTTTTCATAAAATTTTCATTTAATCAATTTAATGTTCAATTTAACATTTGTCCTTGTCATTGTTCAGCTCTTCCTAAAATGCAAATTCACTTATTATATATGTGCAATGATTCCTTGGAGCTTTTTGTTTTGTTTTGTTTTGTTTGCAGTTTTTGTCCAGGGCTGGGTTTGAACCCACCACCTCCAGTACACGGGGTCAATGCCCTACTCCTTTGAGCCACAGGTGCCACCCAATACCATGGGGTTCTAAATCTGACATTTTCATTTGACATTATGCGATGCTTATTATTCTGTGTAGTTTTAATCTTTGTTCTTTTACCTTATTTTGTGCCCACTTCTTCTCCCCCACCTCTATATACTGACAGCCTGATCTATCCCAATTACATTCAATTCTCTTGAAATCACACACACAAATATGTATATATTCTTTGCTCATTTTTTGATTAAAATGGATCACATTCTATCTAGTTCTTTGCTAATTGCTTTCCTCATTTAATGCTACACCATGGGTATATTTCCAGGTCAATAGTTCTAGATCCAATTTGTTCAAAATGTACCTGCCAAAATATGACTGTGTCACTGTTAATTCAACCTTTATTTATAGATGGTTGTCAGAATTATTAATTCCTACCAACAACATGGCAGTAAACACTCTTATACTTACTTTAGTCTATATCTGTTACTTCTATAGAATATGTTCTTAGATTAGGCTAAAGGAAGTGTAATTTAAATTTTAGTACTTGTTACAAGGTGACTTTCCCTAAGGATCATCTTCCTGCATTCCTACAAGCTTATCAACTTATCTGTGCAAATTTTCTGAGAAGCAATAAAGCATAATGGTTAAGAACAGAAGCCCTGGAGCAAGGTTATCTGACATGAGCCCTAACTCTTTCATTTAACCTGTATGACCTTGAACAAATTAAGTCGTTGTGCTGTGCCTCAGTTTCATATCTGTAAAATGGGGATAATAATAGTTGCTACCTATTATTGATAAGCGTAAAATGCTTGGAACTGTGCCAAGTACACTGAGTACAAAATAAGTACTCAGGAAGAGGCAGCTGTAATTATAGTGAGGATGAATTGAAATACTTATATGACCAATTCACTATATTTCCTCCAGAGTTTTTTTTTTTGCTGTAAAGATGTGGTAGATTCTCCCTGCTCATTGCAATGTGAAACTGCCATCTCAGCAGTTGTTAATACAAGCAAATCAGGATTTTCAAGCTGTTCATTGCTATGACACATCATTTAATATTGTTCCTTAATGTGTTCTGAGAGTTCTAATTTCTGTCTGTGTCTTTCTGGTTTATTGAGCCCAGCCCAGAGAGCAGCGTTCCTACACAGCAGCAGTAGCTCATGGCCATTTTCGTACAGGATTGCTGCCAAGTTTTCATGGTCATGAACAGTGAAATGTCCTACTTCTTTACCCCTTTTTTATTTGAGAGGATGCTAGTAGCTTTGCGTGAAAGGAATCAAGCTCCAGGAAAAAAGGTTTCTTTTACAAAAGACAAGAAGTAAACATTTCATTTTATCGTGTCACTGATGAAGCAATCCACTCTGGATCATCCGATCTGTTTTGTGGCAGCAGACAGCGAACATTCCAAGTACATATTTACACTAAATTCCAGTTTAATGTGGAGTCAAACAAACAGAAAGATGAAATATTTGATACTTCTCTAGATTTACGTTTGCGATTAAGAGACAAAAGTGGCAGTCAGTAAACTTGTAAGACAGGAGGCTTTTCTTGTCTTGTCTTTTCTTTTTTTTGAGACAGAGTGTCGCTTTGTAGCCCTCAGTAGAGTGCTATAGCGTCACAACTCACAGCAACCTCCAACTCTTGGGCTTAAGTGATTCTCTTGCCTCTGCCTCCCAAATAGCTGGGACTACAGGCGCATGCCACAATGCCCGGCTATTTTTTGAGATGGGTTTTACTCTGGCTCAGGCTGGTCTTGAACCTGTGAGCTCAGGCAATCCACCCCACCTTTGCCTCCCAAGTGCTATAATTATAGGCATGAGCCACCATGCCTGGCCCAAGGGGAGGCTTTTCTTTTTCTTCTTCTTCTTTTTTTTTTTTTTTTTTTTAAATACATAGTCTAAATTTATAACCCTCAGTAGAGTTCTTTATAGTCAAAGCTCACGGCAACCTCCAGCTCCTCGGCTTAGGCGATTCTCTTGCCTCAGTCTCCCGAGTAGCTGGGACTACAGGCGCCCGCCACAACGCCCAGCTATTCTTTAATGCAGTTTGGCTGGGGCCGGGTTTGAACTGCCACCTTCAGTACATGGGGCCGGCAACCTACTCGCTGAGCCACAGGCGCTGCCCAAGGGGAGGCTTTTCTAAAGCAACTTTCAGAGAATACTGTAGAATCAGCCCTCATTTGATTCTACTGAATCCATAAGACATTTACTAAACACCTGTTACATACAAGACACCATCCTGGTCATTGATGGGGTTAGAACATCAATAGAATCATGGCAGGATTCGGGCACTCTGTGGCTCCCATTCCACTGGGGAAGAAAATACAATGCCAGCAGTGATAAACTATTCATTAGGTCTCTCTTGGTAAGAATGGAGAAAAAATTCTATTCAAACGGACTTAAACAAATAAAATTATTAGTACAGATGATGAAAAATACAGAGGTCCTGGCTTCAAATGAAGGTTGAACCAAGGCTCAAATAATATCACCTCTGGATTTGCTCTCCCAACAGTAGCTTCATTTTCAGATCCTATGTGATGGTTCCTACAGCCCCAGGTCTATATCCTCCCACATTCAAATCTAACAGAAAATAGGACTTCTCTTCCTCAATGGTATGGTGTAAGTCTCGGATGTGACTCACGGTGGCTTGGACTGGGCTGCAAGCTTACCCGTACGCTTGTCACGGTGGCCAGAGGGGGCTGTGTTCTAATTGCTCAAGACTGACTGACTTGCACAGCCCTGGAGGCAGAAGTAAAGTTAGCACTTGTCAAAGTAAACAGTTCAAGGTTGAGAGAATGGGTGTTTCCTCAGAGGAAAAAAATATATCCAGGGAGGAGGGCAAATGTTTCAAAACCAAATAAAATAGAGGAATAAACATAATAGGAGAATGGGGTGGAGAACTTCTGGGCTAAAGGATCTAAACCCAGAACTAGGAAGAACAGAGTTCAAATCTCTTCTCCTTCGGAGAATCTCTGATTTGGAGGATTGTCCTAAAACACAACTATTATAAAATGTTGGCAGCATGATTTAGTGTTTAAGAGTTCTTTCTGACTCTGATGTCATGATGTCAGACAAGTCTTGGTGTGAGACCCAGACTTGCTGCTTCCACGACCTTCGTCTCAAAATCTGTTTGCTCATCTGTAAAATGGGAATAATGGTCCCTCCTCCGTAAGGCTTTACAAGGATTAAATACGGTGAAGTTTATTAAATGCCTACACGTTGGAACTAGATTTGGAACTGAAATTGGGATTCCTTCTCATGCTAAAGCTATAAATGACCTCCCGATAGCTAAAGCCAGTGGATAATTCTCAATCTTTTTTTGTTTTTTTTTTCTGTTTTTGTTTTTTTTTTTCTGTTTTTGGCTGGGGCTGGGTTTGAACCTGCCACCTCCGGCATATGGGGCCAGTGCCCTACTCCTTCAAGCCACAGGCGCTACCCCGCCCGGCTATTTTTTTTTTTTTTTTTTGAGACAGAGCCTCAAGCTGTCACCCTGGGTAGAGTGCTGTGGCATCACAGCTCATAGCAACCTCCAATTCCTGGGCTCAAGTGAGTCTCCTGCCTCTGCCTCCCAAGTAGCTGGGACTACAGGCACCCGCCACAACGCCCGGCCATTTTTTGGTTGCATCCGTCATTGTTGTTTGGCGGGCCCGGGCTGGATTCGAACCCGCGAGCTCAGGTGTACGTGACTGGCGCCTTAGCCCGTTGAGCCACAGGCGCTGAGCCCCGGCTATTTTTTTGATACAGTTTAGCCCGGCCAGGTTTGAACTCGCCACCTTCTGTATATGGGGCCGGCTCCCTACCCACTGAGCCACAGGTGCTGCCCCAAAGAGTCACCTCTTATCAGTAAATAAAAACTAGTCCTAGATAAAAAGTTCCTCCAAACTCACCATAAAATTTAAAAACAAGCCTCAAAACCATGGAACAGATTCACAAATAACTGCTTGCTGAATCAAAACTCAACATTCTTTTTTTTGTTTGTTTTGAGACAGAGCCTCAAGCTGTCGCCCTGGATAGAGTGCTATGGCATCACAGCTCACAGCAACCTCCAATTCCTGGACTCAAGCGAGTCTCCTGCCTCTGCCTCCCAAGTAGCTGGGACTACAGGCGCCCGCCACAACGCCCGGCCATTTTTGTTTGGGTTTCAGCCGTCATTGTTGGTTGGCGGGCCAGGGCTGGATTCGAACCCGCCAGCTCAGGTTTACATGGCTGGCGCCTTAGCCCCCTGAGCCACAGGCGCCAAGCCTTCCCTCTCTTTTTTAAGAGATGGCTTGCCAGGCGCAGTAGCTCACACCTGTAATCCTGGTTCTTTGGGAGGCTGAAGCCAGGAGTGCAAAGACCAGGCCGGCAACATAGTGAGACCCTATCTCTAAGAAAAAAAATTAGCTAAGCATGGTGGCCCATGCCTATAGCCCTAGCTACTTATGAGACTGAGGCAGGAGGATTGTTTCAGCCTGGGAGTTAGATTTTTACAATGAGCTACAATCATACCACTGTACTCTAGACCAGGAAATATAGCTAGACCCTATCTTAAAAAAAAAAAAAAAAAAAAGGGGGGGGGGGTCTTGCTATGTTGCCTTGAACTTCTAGCTTCCTAGGCTCAAGTGATCTTGTCATGATCTGTCCCTCATGACAGAAAAGTTGTTTGAGTGATGGCCTTTCCCCATCAAGTGGCTGATTTCCTATTCACCCTTCACTGTGGTATCAGCAAGTACAGGGATTCAATTGTTGATGGCTGCATGGCCCAAAGCTGTAGAAGAAATGTTATATGAAGGCTGCCAAATCAAAAAAGAAATGGCAGTTTTAAGGTTGAGTCTAAACCTGGCAAGTCACAAGTACCTGTCAGTAGATGTTATTCATAATGCTTCCCTGGTTAATGGACCCCAATCGGTCCTGCAGGTTATTAGTGCCAGTTGCTTCCTATAACAGAAAAGTGTCGCATTACAGCTACATTCCTGCTGTGGAGCGTAAGTGCTTAGTGCTATTTACTTAAAACATTCTAGGTTGATAAATTACAAGCACTTCACTCTGGGTAAAGCTCATAAATCCAGCTCCTACAAAAAAAAGTAACAAGCTGACAGCACTTAGTCCTGTTTATAAAGTTCATATACATCTATCTTGGATATAGGCACAAGTATATATCTGTGAAATAGCACTGCAGCCTGTTAAGGTAACAAGAGAGCTCTGGCAAGCAGCATTGTACTTTTAGAATCCCTCTGTTCGCCCCTGCGTTTGAAGGGCACCTTGAGGATAAGGCCTGCAGAGGGGGAACTTCTGCACAGCAGAGTCTAGATTTGTGCTCCTTCCTGCCTTTCTTCTCCCTGAACACAATCTTTCTGACTCTCTGCACCTCTTTTTTCCTCCTACAAAATGAGTGTCTGCCTCTTAGCCACTGCTTCTTTGCTAGGCTGAGATGAGGCAGGAAACTGTGGTGTAGGTATAGCAGTTTGAACACTTTAGCTGAATGGAAAGTGATGGGTTTAAATGAACATTTAATCAGAACCAAGATCTGTTTTGCTGGCAACCTATTCAGGAAAAATTAGAAACCCTAACAAAAAGGCCTTTAAGTAGTGTGAGTGCAGGGCCTGAAAGGCTTCCATACCTTCAGGTGTTGTAAGAGAAAAGGAAATATTTTAACAAGAAAATAAACATGAGAGGCTCGGCGCCAGTGGCTCAATGGGCTGAGGCGCCAGCCACGTACACCTGAGCTGGCAGGTTCGAATCCAGCCCAGGCCCGCCAAACAACAATGATGGCTGCAACCAAAAAAAAGCGACTGGACGTTGTGGTGGGCACCTATAGTCCCAGCTACTTGGGAGGCGGAGGCAGGAGACTCACCTGAGTCCAGGAATTGGAGGTTGCTGTGAGCTGAGATGCCACAGCACCCTATCCAGGGTGACTGCTTGAGGCTCTGTCTCAACAAAAACAAAAAACAAACAAACAAAAAAGAAAATAAACGTGAGACTTGTCCCTCTATTCCTAGGTTTTCAGAGTCCTACAAGTATTGTTGCAGGGTGCTTCACCACTCTGCACCAGTGACTGAACAACCTGGTTCCTGATTGTTGTGGAGAATCAGAATTGTTGCACCTACCAGGCTGAAGCTGCACAGTCAGTACTGCATTGAACATTCAGTACTGCAGATAGGATAATTATGCTGTTTGTCAGATAGTAGAAAAGTGCAAAGAACATTCCTTCACTTTGCAATGACTTGGAACCAAGCTGCAGACATACTGTTCCCTCCGGCTGGCATGCCCTCCCTATTCTCAGCCCCTTCCCCATGTCCCAACTATCACCCAGCTTTCAAGACCCAGCTCAGACAGCATCTCCTCCAGAAAGACCTCACCCCTTAGACCCGTAGGCCCAAGTTTTGTTCCCATAGCGCCTGTTCTGTTAGCACTTGCCAGGTTGTGCTTTTGTCACCCATTTAGCTGTCTTCCTTGTCAGACATGAACAGGGACAGTGTCTTGTCCTCACTTCATCATTTATCTCTTGTGCTGAACACAATGACTAGGATATAGTGGGTACTCAATAGAGGTTTGTCAAATGAGTGATAGTGTGGTTAGCTCAATGAGAATTGATGAGACCCTTTCTGATCTGTCATCCATCATCTTTGGTGTAAAGCAGGGCTGGGAGGCTTTAAACAGCGTCACTTAAGAATCTAAGGAGAGGAGGTGGGGTTAGAGTAAAAGTAACTGCCCCTTACTGAGTATTTATTTACTATGGGCCAAGCACTATCCTTAGACAAGTCTGCTAAGACAGGTTCTATTTATTATCTTCATTGCAACACACAAGGAAGTTCAATAACTTGGCCCAAGGTCACATAGTGACAGTGCTGAGATTCATACTGATGGTAGATAACCATCACTTATCTATATGCCCTTTTTTTTTGAGACAGGGTCTTATTCTCCTGTCCCTGCTAGTGTGCGTTGACATCAGCAGAGCTCACTGCAACCTCTAGCTCCTAGGCTCCAGCGGTCTTCCTGTCTCAGCCTCCTGAGCCTCTGGGACTACAGGCATGTGCCACTATGTGCCAATTTTTCTATTTTTTTTTTTTGTAGAGACAGAGTCTCACTTTATCGCCCTGGGTAGAGTGCCGTGGCGTCACACTGCTCACAGCAACCTCCAGCTCTTGGGCTTAAGCGATTCTCTTGCCTCAGCCTCCCTAGTAGCTGGGACTACAG
>CAUYON010206970.1:0-52725 GCA_963573935.1 Arctocebus calabarensis | reverse complement strand
TCTTTATATAGTGATCAAGGAAATGCCATGAAGGATATCTGTAACAGTATGATCAAAATATTTCTGAATGTATATGAATCGTGCCCTGTGATTGCACCAATGTACATAATTATGATTCAATAAAATTATTAAAAAAAAATGTGTTTTCCTCAAACCTGTGATTATACTCCCAGCTGTGCACAGTATTATCTTTCCTTTGTTAGTTCATACTCTAAAAAGACAAAGACATTTCCACATTGCTATTGATTGTTCCTTAGAATAGATCTGAAGTTGTGGCTCCTTTTTGTGGCTTCCTCAACTGATTTGGATAAGCTCAGCCAACCAAAGACAAATACGTAGCAGATGTTATTCTTTTAGCAGTATTAGAATCACAGCAAATGTCTAGAAATATAAGTATATGAAAAAAAAGTGACTACTAATCAGCTCACCATTAATATTGTTAATTTGTTAATATTATTACAAATTACTTATCACTAAGAATTAAAACAACTTTATTATTTAATAAAGTTCTGTCATCATCTCTAATGGAATACAACATAGTGAGTGAGTACACATAACACAGAGAGTTCACCTTAGACTAGTGTGTAAATGTTTATTCTCTGAAGCCGCACTGTCTGGGCACAAATACACCTCCTTCCACTTAGCCCATGATGTGGGAGAGTTACCCTGTCTTAACTTTTAGTTTTTGATCAGTTAAAATGGGAATAAATATAGTATCTGAGTCATAGAATGATAATTATTAAGTTCATTAATATATTTTAGACACTTAGATGAATTCTGGTCCATGGTAAATACTTAATAACTCCTATTATTATCATAATTATAATTATTCAATGAACAGCCTATGATGAATATAGTTTTAAGTGAATATTTCAAGTATCTTCAAAGGGCTGATTCATCATCCTGAACTAGCAAGGCTATTTTATTTTACATTTGGAAATTATTAAGTAATATTGTTGCCAAAACATCTGCTTTCTTTTTCTTTTTTGAGACAGTCTTATTACGTCACCCACAGTAGAGTGCTGGTGTCATAGCTCAGTGCTGGTGTCATAGCTCACAGCAACCTTAAACTCTTGGGCTTAAGCAATTCTCTTACTTCAGCCTCCCGACTATCTGGAACTACAGGCGTCCGCCACAATGCCCAGCTATTTTTTTGGTTGCAATTGTTTAGCTGGCCTGAGCCAGGTTCAAACTTGCCACCCTTGGTATGTGTGGCTGGAGCCATAACCACTGTGCTACGGGTGCTGAGCAAAATATCTGCTTTCTTATTGATTAGGATGCTTTTAGCAGCAAATAACGTAAAACCCAATTTATGATGACTTAAACCATGAGGAAATTTATTGTTTATCTAATAATTATTCAGGTTTTGTTTGTTTGTTTTCCCCTTCTGTCTAAATTTAGAACCAGCTTAATTTCCACAAATAAGTGTTCAATGCCGATTATAAATGGCATTGTACTGAATCTGTAAATCAACTTGGGGGAGAACTGGCACTTTAACAATATTGCATTTTCTGGGTGGTGCCTGTGGCTCAAAGGAGTAGGGCACCGGCTCCATATGCCAGAGGTAGTGGGTTCAAACCCAGCCCCGGCCAAAAACCTCAAAAAGAAAAAAATTGCATTTTCCAGTTCATGAAGGGTGGTATACATGGTATGGATACATTTATCTAGATCTTCTTTCATTTCTATCATCAGTGTTTTATTATTTTCAAACATACAGATCTTACGTTTTATTAGATTTTTTACGGAAGTATTTTCTATTAGTGCATTTGCTGTACAATAAACTATAAATACATAAATGCTATTGTGGATTTAAAAATTGATATTTTTATGTTGGCCTTGTATTCTGTGGCCGTATGAAATTCATTTGCTAGTTCTAGCCATTTTTTTTTTGTATATTATTTGAGATTTTTCTATGTAGGCAATCGTGTCCTATCATGGACAAATAGTTTTATTTCTTCCTTTCCCTCTGTTTCTTTCCTGTCCCCTCTTACTGTATTGATGAGGATCTCTAATAATGATGTTGAATAGGAAGGTGACAGTGGACATCCTTACCATGTTCCTTATCATAAAAGGAAAACACATTAAATTTTGTACCATCAAGTATGATGTTCGTAGCAGATTTTTTGTAGATGTCCTGTCTCAGGTTGAGGAACTTACCTTATAGTCTTAGTTTGCTGTTGGTTTTTATCAGACACGATGATGGATTTTGTCAAACTTTTTTTTTTTTTTTAGTCCATCTTTATTTAAGGCCCTTGCTATTTTCCCCAGCCTTTCTATAAAGGTCTTCTATCTGATCTCTCCCCTTCAGCCTTGCTTACTAGAACAAGTAGAAACTGGTTCCTGCTGTATGTTCAAAGCAGCAAAAATGCTCCTTCCCAATGTTTCATCCATGAAATTATTTGTAAACACAGAGGAAGGTGCTTAAATAATAATGAAGTCTTTTTTCTTTCATTTGATTCACAGAAATATACCAAGATGTAGGATAACCAGCTGTCCCTGACTACAGGGGTTCCTTTAGTCACGCATGACATTCAGCAATACTTACACTGACTTTGAAGTTCTAGAGTTTCTATTACTCAGAAGGAAAATAGAAACACACTTTTACATGAAAAAGAAGCTTCATACCATCACTCAAGTAAAATATCAGCAAATGAGGACTGGTTAGTCACTCTACACGATATATGCTTTACACCCCCAAACCAAATTATCTTCCTCCTTTCATGTGATGACTAAATGTCTTAGAAATAAGAACTACAAAATTAAAGTACAGAAAGTGACTAATACAACTAAAACCCTATGTCTCCTTAAGGAAATAGGAAAAAACAACCAAGGGATTAATTATCTTAACTCTGGGAGACAGTTGTATTTAATCAAGAACTGGAAAACACGTTGTTTTCAACGAGTGGATCTGCTGTCAACCACCTGGTGAAACATTTTATTTCTACAGCCCTGGGACACTCAGATATATCATTCTAGCAATCAGTAGCAACACTTACTATGACTTTGAAGTCCTAGAGTTGCTATTACTCAAAAGGAAAATAAAAACATACTTTTACACAAAAAAGAAGCCTCATACCAAGGCTCAAGTACAATACCAGCAATGCTGAGAGCTTTGCTTGCTGGTTATCACTGTGACAGAAGTAATAAACTTTAAACTTTAAAAAGCAAAATTTTATCTTAACTTGCATATATTTTGAAAATCATCGCAGCAAGGAAAGATACCTACATTGTCTGGCATATCAGTTGTCTTAACTTTCTGCCTGTCCCCGGCACTTGCCACTTGTATGGACTGTTGTACAAAACCTCAACAAGCAGGAAGGAAACTGCCATTTAAAAATCATGAAGTTTTCTGGTTGTGGAGACAGGAATCTTGTATTACCTTGAAGACAAACAGTGCCTTCCCTGGGGAAAAATCACCACCATGGACTCTTTAGTTACATCAGAGGTCAAAATAAGCACTGCCTTGTATTTGGGGATAAAGTGGGGAAAAAATTCATTATTAAGACACATAAATATAAATGTGTTTAGATGGAGACGTTCTCTTGCTGTTCAGTAATATGAGTTGTGCATCAATGAAACAGGGCAAGCTTTGCCTCAGGCTTTTCTGCCCTTTTTGTGCGGAGGTGGGGAGATGGTTGAGAGGTGAAAGAGAAATATATCCTAACCTTGTGTGATTGCGCTGCTATTGCTTAATCTTCTTAAAGGTTGTTTATGGGGGTCTGGAGTTCAGGCCCTATGTAGAAAGGGCACACAAATGTTACAGAGAAGGTGAAAAGTCTTGAAGGTGAGAGATTGTCTTGTCTGGGCAGAGGCATCCCCTCTCTTGGAGACCAAGTGGTGTTCAGTGAAAAAATGCAAGTGCCCTATTTTGGAGAATAAAAAAAATGATCCTGCATCCACTGCCTAGCCCCAGAAGCCCTTAATTATGATGACTTTTTCACAATTCACAGGATTTTAACACTAAATAATCAAAATAATGACAAATATTAACAAATGCAAAACCCAACAGGGAGTGTTCTTCATGACAGTGTTATGTCACATGAAACGGACTTCCCCTCTCGGGGTGAGTGAAATTTCGCTTGGGACATTCCATTCTCTCAGGAAACCCCCTGCTCCCTGTAGCCCCCTACCCAGACATTTTTCAGTGTCTTCAAATCCGGTTCAATTTCAGTTTCACATAAAAGAGGGAATAACAAAAATAAACAAAAGTGATGCAAAGCTGTGCACCAGAGAAGAACGCAAGAGTACATTCAGCAGTGCTGGGATCTTTAAGGAGGACCGCCTTTGCCCGAGTCACTTCCCTTGCTATCCTCCCTCCTGTCTTCCCTTCTGGGCTGGCCCTTGGCCCTTGCAGGCATTTGAAGCAGCAGCAGTGTGCTTCGCAGAGGGAGGCTGGCCAAGTAGGTGCAGTAAGTGCAGGCAGATAGGACCCTGTGATCAGGGACACTTAGAAACCATCTTGCTTTCCACAAGATTACAACCTACATGGTCACTTCAAATAGGGTTTTATAACATTTCCAAGATCTCAATGAGAGTTCTACACAGAAGGTAAATGGCAAGGGCTTCCTGAAATGCCTTCTTATGCTCAGGTGAATTCAGCTGTGAAAGCAAGGCCAGACCTGTTATCTTATTCCAGACCTGTCAGACACTGATGAAAAAGATGATTATTCTCCTGAGATTAAAAAGACAGTAGTGGTACAGGTTTTGTTAGTTGTTTGGGCTAGAGTCATCAACCATGAAAGCTGTTTTCATTTTGTTCTTCTAAACCATAGAAAGTTTTAAAAGACTTAGTTTGTTGTTTCAGGTAGACTTTCTTGACAAAGACTAGGAAATAATATGGGACAAATCAAGCCATTCCCAATAAGGAAAATGCCTACAGGTTAGGCCAGGCACAGTGGCTAATGCCTCTAATCCCAGTTCTCTGGGAGGCAAAGGTGGGTGCTTGAGCTCATGAGTTTGAGACCAACCTGAACAAGAGCGAGACCCCACCTCTAAAAAATAACTGGGCATTGGGCAGGCACCTGTAGTCCCAGCTACTCGGGAGTGTGAATTAAGAGGATCACTTGAGCCCAAGAATTTGAGGTTGCTGTGAGTTATGTCTACTGAGAGTGAAAAGTGAGACTCTGCTCCACCCCCCCAAAAAAGAAAGAAAAAATGAAAGAAAATAAGTCCAGGTAATTTACAAGATGGACACGCATAAATAAAACACAGCTTTTTTTTTCTTTTTCTTTTCCTTTATTTTGGAGACAGAGTCTCATCTGCTGCCTAGGCAATAGTGCTGTGACCTCAGCCTAGCTCACTGCAACCTCAATCTCTAGGGTTCAAGCCATCCTCTTGCTTCAGTCTCCCCAGTAGTTGGGACTATAGGCACCTAGCACAATACCCAGCTAATTTGAACATGAGGCCAAGGGGCAGAGCTACTGCAGAGTCCAGCCACATGTGAAAGCATTGTGTGTCAGGGTGTCCACACATCTCTCTTTGTCGAATGTGTACTATATAATCTGTTTCAAAAACAGAAAACAATAGGACTTTGATCACTTTTACATCTCAGGGCCATCCCATATGGAAACTACACTGCTATAGAAAAGGAAAGACGGGGAGGCAGTGTTGATGGAGTATCTGGTATACCAAAGGATGAATTATCCGTGATCCTCACACCTGGACAAATTCAACAACCTCCCAGCTATGTTTCTTTCCTCAATGAAAAAATTTCTAAATGTTTTCTCTCATACTGGGGCTGACAACAATTAGTCCCTGCCCTCGTGCAGTTATTATTTTAGGAAAAAATCAGTTGTACTGACAAAACACAGGCATACATGTTTGACCTGTGAGCCTTGAGTGTCATCTTCCACCCAGAAACCAGGGCTCTGTCTTTATTTCCCCTTTGCCTGACACTCTTCTTTATAATTGCCTTTATACATCGCTTGATAATGTCACCCCTGTAGCCCCTGCCAACATTCCCAGGGACTCTGCTACAGACATTTTTGACTCCGACTATACACTTGAGAGTATCTCCCTTTACCTGCTCCAATTCCTCATGCTGGGCATTTCCCAGATAGCACTTCCTCCTGCTGCTCTTCCTTGAGCCCACGCTCCCCAGATATCTGTGCTCTGAGATCTGAGCTCCTTATATATGAGTGGAAAAAGGAAACCATGCTCATAATCAAAAGATTGCTTGGAGACTAGAAATTGTTACTCTTTAAGAGTTGAGGTTATACACCGTTCAGTGTCAGTCTTTGTGGCTAGGCTGCCTTGTCTGGCCCGAGAACTCAAGTACTCCACGGCACCTTCTCTCTGGACAACTCGGGAAATGGACAGTGTTTTGTGCTTCTGCTTCAGTGGTAGTTCAAGATTCCACCTTTTCTTTTTCTTAACACAAATCATTAGATTCTTCTACTTTCAGTTATGTTTTGGCTAAATTAGCTCCTCATCTTAACTTCTTGTTTTTGATTTGTTAAGAATTAACAAGTATGTCTTTAGACTTCTGCCAAGAATTGACATGATCTACCAGTGCAGATTTAACTGGTTATGGGGGAAGGGGAGAGGTTGTAGACATTTCTGATTGCCATGACTGAGGTGGGTGCTGCTGGGATATAATGAGTAGAGGTCAGGAATGCTTCTAAATATACTACAATGCCCTGGACTTTGTCCAGCCCCAAATGTCAGTAGTGCAGAAGTTGAGTAACCCCAGCCTACAGTGTGTTCAAGGGGCCAGAGAAGATAACTACTTCTTAATTTGGGAGAGTTTTATCTTCCTTCTCTGAAATTATCACTAACAGCTCTAATGATTTGGCTGACCTTGATGGCTCAGCTTGTTTGTGGGCCTTTACACATTCCCACTTTAAAGTTCAAAGTGACTGCTCACTAAATACACCATTAACTAGTTATCTTTATCCATGGGTACACAGCTGGACTACATAACATGCAGACTATTCCTTATTGTATACACATGGGAGGCTTTACTTGCTCATGAGTTATTCCCACAATTGTGATGTTGGCAGTACTGAGAGAGAAAAATGGCGGGAAGAAAAATGGAAGTAAAAATCTTACATGGAGTGAAGACCCACTAGGCTTGTGATTCCTTAAAAATTTTACAAAAGGGGTAACACCTATGGCTCAGTGGATAGGGCGCCGGCCCCATATACTGAGGGTGGTGGGTTCAAACCCGGCCCAGACAACTGCAAGAAAAAAACAGCTGGGCGTTGTGACAGGTGCCTGCAATTGCAGCTACTCGGGAGGCTGAGGAAAGAGAATTGCCTAAGCCCAGGAGTTGGAGGTTGCCGTGATCTGTGTGATGCCACAGCACTCTACCAAGAGCGATAAAATGAGACTCTGTCTTTGCAAAAAAAAATTTTAAAAAGAAATTTTACAAGAGACAACATCATACCTTTGTTTAGCAGTTTCCTTTCTTCTCTCTATAATCAGGAATTAGAGAGAATAAAAGTCACAGAATTGTAAGACATAAAAAATGGATAATTATTGTGTTATAATATAGGGAGGTGGATTAAGATATTAGGGTTGGGGTGAGGGGAGTATAGGAAGATAGAATCTCTTGTGGAAATCCCCAATACTTTCCTCCAAAATTAAAAAAAAAAAAAAAATCTGTCTCTTTTGACTTCTGGTGTTAATAAGTCTGTTTTCCCATTTAGCCAAAAAGAAAACTGAGATGAGCTCTGGGCAAGTGGGCCTTCTAGGGACCACACTAAATGCAGGCCAGAATACTGATTTTGATTTTAGGAGGCAGCCACAGCAGGTTCTGAGCTTAGGAGGGATTGTCTTGCAGAGGATCCGAGCTAGAAAAATAAGTTTAGAGGAATAGTATGAATAAGAGAAGAAATGTTCCAAATGGATGATAGAAGAAAAAAATGCATATGGTTTTGTCATTTATGGGTAAGTAACACGTTATGAACTGATTGTGTTCTTAAAAGTTCACCTGACTATTGGAAATGATAGCATGAGGAGAGTGGAGAGAAACAGAAGTAATTCATTGATTGCTGGGTTGGACCTTCATAAATTCACAGTTCAATGCTTGGATTTTAAAGAAGAAAAAAATAGCTCAGAAAAAGTGATCATATGTCCAAGATCACTCTGAGATTTAGGAACACAAGCTGGTCTTGGGAGTCTCCCAGCAGTCCAGTAACCGTATTGTGTTGTCTCTAAGCAGGAAGGCAGTAACATAGTGACATTATGGGGTGAGCTGTCCAGGTGACTGGGAGGCAAGAGGGAGAAGAGAAAGGCTGGGGGAAAGGGCAGAAAGGACACTACCTAGTCTGGCTCCCAAGCTACCTACAGAAAACACAAGGGCACACTGAGTGGGGGCTTCCTACACATGAGCTGCTGATACCTTTTGTTGCCCAGATATGGTGTGGAAGGAGAGAAACGACAACAGTTGGAGACTGCCAGCCTTTGCAAAATGTTAGCATTCCTCAGAACTTCACCGCTGTTTCCCCAGCCCACGAGAATTCATTAATTTGACAAATATTTATAAAACCCCTATGCTGTCCCAGGTCTCCTGACTCTAGTGGGGAATAACACAGATAAGGTACTTTTATTCTCTGAAGGCTGCTGTCTTCAGAGAAATAAAAAGCAAATAAACATTATTATTTCTGATCAATAAAACAGAAATATTTGAGTGATTGGAGGATAAACATGAAATTGGGTGGTCAAGGAAAAATCTCTTTGAAATGACATTCGGGCTAGACCACAAAGACAGAACAGCTATGCAGGGAGCTGGAGATTGAAATATCTGGTAGAGGGCACAGTTCAGCAAAGGCTCATGGACAGGAACAAGCTTGACAGGTTCAAGGAACACTAAGAAGGCCAGTGCAGCTGTAACTCCAAGAGCAAGGAGGAACAGACAAAATGTGGTCAGTAGGGGTAAACCAGGTCACATAAGATTGATGCACATGTCCATTCAATAAATATTTATTTAAGTTCTTACAACGTTCAGGGCTATGGCTGAGAATATAAAATTAAAACTTTGAGAAACCCCTACCTCAAGGATTCTGTCCTCAGAGAGCAACTTAATTTAGTAAGGATGACAAAATACCCCACACAATCCTCCAAGAGGTTGACACGCTGACACCAAGGGGCACATGATCTGAAGTCGCGAAGTCTGAGGTCAGAGGGCCTGCCATCTGCTCCCCAAGGGCAGGGAGGTCAGGCCTCTCCAGCAGTGAGTCACCTAGCCCACCTTTCCCCACCGGGCCAGCCTTCTCGGTCACGGTGGGTGGGGCAGGGCCGCAGGAATCCCCCGGCCTAAATCTGTCGCACTCTGGAAATCCAGGCAGGGGAGCCCCGAAGACTGGGCCTCTGATTAGCACCTGATTCACGAAGGCAGTCAAGGCAAGGCAGCGACTTATGGTAACCGGCCTCCAAGTCGCCCCAGGGGAAAAGGCCAGCGAGTACTCGGGGACACCCCGGCCGCAGAGACGCGAACAGCTGCCGAGTCGAGCCGCGCCTGCGCGTCCAGCTGGCCCCGCCCCTGGCGGCGGCCTCCTTTGGCGCGGCGGCGTCTCGGGCGGCGCGTGCGCCCTCGGCCTTCGAGGCTACCGGAGCCTGCCGCCAGAAGCCGCGGCGGCCGCCGGGAAGTCATCTACGGGACCCAGGGTGCGCGCGGGCGCACGGAGCGGGGACGCCAGACCCGCCTGGTGCTCGCAGGGGCGGAGACTGGCCGAGAGAGACCATTTCCCGGCAAAGGCGCCAGCGCCTCTGCCCTGCTCCGGCCGGGAAGTTCCGGGGCGGCGGAGCGGAAAGCCCTGCCGTCCAGGTCGGGTTCCCAGAGCACTCCCAGTCACCCGGACCGCCCCCATGATGATGATTGTGGTGGGGGTGGTTGTTTACACCCGGAGCATTCAATCCTTCCCGAGCGCCGCCTCCCCTGCCCGCCCCACCTGCTCCTCCCTCCTGTTGTAACATGCCATTAGCGAGCCTGAGACCACATTTCCAAGGGCGCTAGCGTTCGCAGCCAGCCACCATGGGGAATGGGATGAACAAGGTAACGTGTTTTTCCGTCATTTGTGCCGGGTTTGCACTTGCCTCTCCGGCCGGTGTTTGGGCGCCCGGGCCTGGCGCCCCGGCGCTGGTGCAGTCGCTGCCCACCGTTTCGCCCGCCCCGCAGCGCGGCTGTCCGGACGCAGGGTGCACCTCTCTGTGGCTGGGGGCGCGGCGCCCAAGTCAGTGCTGGAGGTGTCCCCACCCCCACCACCTGCTTCCGGGGAGCAGCCCTCCCCCCTACTCTTTGCCAGCCGGCGAGGCTTGTGGCTGAAACAAGCCATGCTCTTTAAAAGCGTTGACACTTGTTCTGCTGAGATCTCAGCTGAGCTCCGAATGTGTGTGGTTTCTTCTCTTTCCCCTTCCCCTTCGCTCCCAAACTAGACTCTTGAAGCATCACCACCCACATCATTAGTGAACTGGCGTGGATGGGTGTCTTCTGTAATTTCCTCTTTCTACACACACAGAGAGACAAATAAGTTTTTGAGGACAGAGAAATTGACAAGAGACCTGGGCTGTTTTTAAATAACTGGGGTGAGAACAGATTCAGAGTTGATTTATCTTAGGTAATGTGGCTTCTGCTGCAAGGGCAACCTGTTGACTGCAAGGGCAACCTGCTTGTAACTGTGTAACTCTCTTTGCCCCTGTCCTGGCCCCTCTTTGTTCCCCAGTCTCCCCACATCCCCTTTGTAGGCTGTGGTGCAATGTTTGTCTTTCTTGTGGAGGGAGGGTGCCAGATTCCAGCTCCAACCCTTGAGCATTACTTGGGGTATATTCATGTGAACCACAAGGTTAAGGATTTTGTGATTTGGTACTCACTGGTTTAAAGGAAAGACTTATAAGACTTTTTAAAAAAAAGGCAAGATTTGTCTCTGGCTTTCTGCTGCTCTTTTTCTTTGTGTCCCACCCACTCACATCTGCACCTGCATTCCCGTCCCCCCCCCCCCCCACTATTTGGAGGATCTTACCAGTGTGGTATTCTTCTATTTGTCTTAGCATTGGGGTCAGCAGTGGTTTGGTTCCTTCAGCAGGACTATTAGAAGTTGGAGATTCGATGATTAGGGAAGGAAGAATGCAGTGGGGGAATCCTATATACCTATGTGACTCTTTTCACCTGCCCATGTCATGTTTATCCTATCCTGGATGACCCAGTTTATGAAAGAACTATTGTGTTTTGGGGCCTGCATATCACTCATTGGTGTATTTAGTAACTGAAATTTTATTTATTTATTGGCCAGTGATCAAGTTTGGAAACAGACTCTCTCATATAAATACTTACATTATATTCCCATTAGCACTAGCATCCATCAACATCATGAGCCACACACTATTTGCTTTTTAAATTAGAACAATAAAGATGTTCATCACAAGTTTATGGGCTCCCTTTGCCTTTCCTTTGAGTGTGGTGATGCTTAAGGTGTCCATTGGTCATTTCTGCAATTTTCCCCACTTGAGTTGTTCACTGTGCACCTCTTTCAGCATTTAATTTATAGTGTTTTTATATTATAATTTTAAAAATTTATTTAAGAATTCAAAGGATTACCTAAGGGATCAAGATTAATTGCATGCTTTTCACTAAAAGTAATATTCATATCATATTTTTTACCTTTCAAAGTGAGTAATCCATTCTGGACTATTTTAGTATCACAGTTATCTTGTATTGTAAGTAGGCACATTATTTCCTGAGTAGAAATGGAAAGACATATGTACAGAGAGACTTACAGACTTTATTGATGTAACACATTGGGTACTGACAATGAACCAGGCTGTTGTGTAGTTGGGAGCAGTTTGGTGGGGGGAATAAATACAGTGGTAAACAACACAGACGAAGGTCCTTCACAGAACCCTCTGAATAGACTAGCATTTATGTTTCATGAGCCATATGTGTAATTTAAAATTTTCTAGTAGTCACATTGAAAAAAAGGTGAAATTAATTTTCAAGGGAAGAATTGTTGATTTGCAAGATCAGTGATAGGTTCTAACCAAAGAAATGCTTTTCTCAGAATTTTTATTTGTAAGTAAAAACAGACAGTGCCTTTAGAACTAAAAACATAACTTGGAATGTGTGTACCCTGAGGTTACTGGGACAAGATTTTTTTTTTCTAATGTCATATAAATTGGAGATCCTTGGCAAGAGAAAATTTATGAACTAAACAATGCAGACTCCATTCTGCCTGCTTTGAGGGTAGCAATTTTTATTTATATTTTATGTCCCGATGGTGGATCTTCTTCTCAATATGTCCCAGTGTCTTATAAGGCAGAATGTTAAGCTAATCTCAGGTGCCATTCACAGCACTTTGCACAGAGGACGCAGTGGGAAGAGGCGTCAATGTTCTGGCTAAGTAAAGATGATGAGGAAATAGTGACTGCAACACAGAAGTTGTGAGCTGTTATTTTTTGAGCCTCATATCATTGCTTAGTCTTTATAAAATCTTAGCCTCTCTCATAGCCTTGTGAGATCAGACTGCTTTATCCTCTTTATACAGATTGGGAAATGGAGACTGAGAAAGGTTAGGTAGCATGACTAAGGTTCCTAATGCTAGGAATGGCAGAATTGGGTTTGGACTCCAGTTCACATTGATTTTGAAAATAGTATAAGTTTTTCCTTTGGGCTATGATGTCAATTCATCCCAAGTCAATTCTAAAGTCCTAAAAACTAACTGTAAGACTCCCCATAGTTTCAGATTAATTATAAAATAAATATAATCACTTCCTCTCTTCCTTCATGTTTGACACTGATAAAGAAGGGGTCAAAGGGAGGCAGCCAAATTATCTTTGCATTGCTTTTGTGTAATCTCCCAGTAGCTGCCATGAGCTGGCTAAAAGTATAATCTCCGAAGAGCTTATGCTGTGCCCACCTTGTCTTGACAGCTTCACCAGGCAGAGTAATTCATCTGCTCCTTACCTAACCTGTTTAACAGGTGATGTGTACAGAGGGTAAGGAAACTGCCCAAGGTAACCCTGCTGGTGTGGCTCATCCACAGTGCAGAGCGCTACACTGCTGCTAAGAGATCAGTCTAGCTAGTGTCTCTGGTAAGTTTAGATCAAACAGGCTGCTGTATCCAAATGTCATGTTTCTCTGGAGCCTTTGAAAACTCCTGGTTGACTCAAAGTTTTCTCAAGAGTCTAAACCCCCAGATTGTTAGGGGCTACAATAACCCCATTAAAAACAAACCAAAAAACTAGTTTCTTTAGCCAAGCATCATGTCAGAGAAAGTGGCTCCAGATGCTTCTGTGCAAATCTATCTTGATAACCTAAAAATGGTCTGAAGCCTTGCAATCCTACAGCAGGATGGTCCTCTGGCTCTGATGTGTTGCCCTTCACTGACTGCCAGGGTTGGATCAGCTCATTGAACATCTTACTACCTGGCCTTATAGCCTTTTCCTTCCTCCTTGCTTTCTGTCCTCAGAAAGCATCCTGTCTGGTGGGAATAGCTGGCTTTCCAGTATTTCATGGAAAGCTTACTCATGGTTCTGGAGGGCAGGTACCTCAGTTGACACATCACTTTCCCCTAAGAAGCCCACTGTTGCTATGGGGGGGAGGTTATTGAAAAGCCTGATTTGGGGTATCTCTGCCACTCTGCTACTTCTTGGATGTGACCTTGAGCACGTCACTTCATGTTGCTGAGCTTCAGTTTCTTTATCTTCCTGAATTCATAAATGTTTAGAACTAAAAGACCTTCAGTGATTAGCTATTCCAGTCTCCTTTTTGGCTCTAGAATGAGTATAATAATACCTTCCTCAAGGACTACTCAGGTTCTTGGGAGAAACAACCAAGAATTTATTAGAAGACATTTTCTAAACTGTAGAGAGTATGAATATACTCTGTTACTAGTGTTCCTTGATTTGTCCCTACAATTGTGGCATTGATGACATCGGCTTTGGATTTGACTGACACCTATTTTAGGATGGCTCTCCCTCCTCTCCTTAGGAAGATAAAGGAGTTTAGTTGAGAAAGTTCCAGGGGAGTATGTGCCGACTAGGCATAGACCAAGGTTCCTCAACCTTGGCACTTTGATATTTTGGGCTGTGCAGTTATTCGTTGTGGGTTTAGCAACATCCCAGCCCTTTACCCAGTATACACAAGTAGCATCCCTCTCCCCATTGTGATATTTCCCTTGGGGGAAATATCATCCCTAGTTGAGAACCACTGGTCTTGGGTTCTTCATCTCAGAGTCTCCCAAAGCCTGTGTTATCTGTTCATGGATAGTTACCAAAAGGTGGAACAGGGCTTAAAAAGTTGAGAATCACGTTTAGAATGGGAAGCAGTTGGAACAGGCAACTTTATGCTGCTGAATGCTGCTGTTTCCACTTGGCTAAAGGAGACTTAGCTGCCCTCATAATTCATTCAGCTGTCCATTTACCTGTTCATCCAAGTGGTATGAATAGTAGGTATTGAATACCTATTACTGTCAAGGCACTGTGTTAGATCCCGTAATAGGTGATAAAGGTGAGGCCTAGGCAGTTTACAGAAGAGCCCCTGCAGGGTTGAACACAGCCATGACTGCAGGGCTGACTGACAGATGGCTGTGTGCTAGGGGTCTCTGTCTTCCCTCCTCCACTGCACTCCCAAATGTTTTCTCTTTTCTCCTTTTAATGATACATTTTGATTTCACATTGGAAGACTACATGGTCAAGGCAACATTCCATGGGCACAAGAGTATTCTCAGCTGCTTCCTCTTTTATGTACAACCTGGTTAGGTCCATGACCAAATGGCATTAAGAAAGTCTCTGTGACATTTAACCCTTCAGGGAATCCACCAGAGTTTCCCCTTCATCTCTGGCCTTGAAACCCAGAAGGTCCTTTCTGACCTAAAAGAGTTAAGATTCTATTTTCCCAACCCCCACCCTTGTACACAGGGCCTTGTGGTATTGCTTAACCATCTCTAATGCCTGTTTGGGTGGGGCTCTTAGCTTCCATGGCATCCTGAAGTACCAAGAGGAATGTTTAAAAAATAAACTCAAACTATTTCCTGCCTTAGAAGCAGTATTCTTTTGTGCTTAAGTACATATTTGTGGCTGAGGGTTTGTTTTTTTGCATTTCTGTGTTGCCAGAGTTAGCACAGTATAACTTGTGAGTGTGAAGGATATTAGGGGCCAAGATGAGCCCTCACCGTAAAGAATCTTTTGTATGATCTCTAAGTCTTTCTGTAGAAGGATTCTTCCTTTATTATCTATGCTCAGATATTCTTGTTAACAGAAATCAGGAATCTTTTTGATGGGCAGAATGCCAAGGAACATCTTCCTCTGTGGTTTGTTGCTGTTTCATCCCGGTTTATTTGCTGATTACCTCTTCGTGTGCCAGACTTTGGGGCAAACTTTTGAAACACATCAGGGAACAAAATAGATGCGCCTCCCGCTTCAAGGTGAAGCAGAAAGTAAATAAGACCATTTTAGGTACTGACAAATGAAGAAAATAAAACAAACTGTTATGAGGATGTTTGGGAGTTTGGTGGTCAGGAGAAACCTCCCTAGAAATGTCACCTGTGGGAGACCTGAGGTCAAGGAACCAGCCAGGTGAACAGTGGGGAAAGAATGTCCCCAGTGGCAGGAAAGAAAGAAAGGCCCAAAGATGATTAGGACTAATTCTGTGCGTACTTGCATTCCCAAGTTGCATTTATGGACTTTTTCTGAGTGGTCCTTGCTTCCTACCAGAGTGGGATTTCACTTCTGCTATGTACTCTGAGAACAGGCTGGTCAATCAGATACCAGATGAGCACTCATTCTTCCCTGTCTCCTCTGTAAACCATCTCTCTGCCAGACAATTATCTTACTCTATTTTATTTTCTCATTTTCTATACTCAGGAATCACCAGCAATAATAATAATACGCAGTACTACGAAAGTAGATGGGTTAGAATTTTTGAGCTTCAGATTTGAATTACAAAGCTGGGTAATGTGGAAGTTTAAATATTCATGGGCCTTTCATCTCCGTGAAACCAGCCCTTCTTGAACTTGTTTTGTAATTCTACATGGAAGAGAATCACAGTCTGACTATGACACAGGGATTGAATAATCTTGTTTTCTATTTCCAGCCCTTGAAACTCTAGTGCAATCTCCTGGTCTGAAAAATGAAGTTAAAAGTTGACTGACATAACTCTTGTCTTCTTTCTTCATCACTTAAAAGTATTTAAAATGCATGTGGAATATATTCCCACGGATGGCTGCTCTGACCCGATGCCATCCCCTGCCTTAGGGCTGCCAGGCACTGTTTCCCATATGGAAACTTACTGGGGGCACAGAGGGCCAATGTTTGATCTCTCTGGCAAAGCTTGTATTGGGCTTTGCTCACCATCATTTTTTTAATCTCTCTTTTCCTCCCACCTTATTCACATTGTTCTTTCATTGAACCTTCATTGAAGAAGCATTTGAGTTTCCTCCCAAGGGAGAACTAATCAAATTTAGAAAAAGATGTATTTACAAATAGGACACAGACAGCAGAGAGAGGTCACTGTCAGCCTACAGATGTGTTTTAATTGTCGATCATAGTATTTAAGTATTTATTTTTAAAAATTTACTTGACAGTATTTGAAAATTGTAGTTTCCTATAAAAGTTGTATGCTAGGATTGGGGAGCCCTGGCTTATGTCTCTGCATGGATGCATTGGCTGGTCATACCGTGGCAAGCACTTTGGATGTAGGTGAAGTTGGGGAAGACGCTTGGGGTGGGGCTGAGGCTGTGGGCATAAATTGGCTCCCTCCTCGAATGTCTCACCTGCCCAGGTATAGAATGTGGGCCTCATGCTGAGCGCGCCATTATATCCTAAAAGAATTTAAGCTCATGAGTCACATGATCCACACTGCATCTTGAGATAGTTTGAGGAATAATTGGAGGGATATGTCTGGATGTGAGGAGACCACTAGCCAGCTGAATCACAGTGATTCAGAAGGGAGGTGCTAAGAAGTGAACAAAGATACACTAAAATTTCAACAGGGGCAAATATTATCAATTGGAGTAGAAGTGGATGCCAGTTGAGGCATGATGGAGTCCAGAGGAGGGCAGGCAGGGGTAGGGGGGTGTCTCTTGTCAGCATGCTCTCCCTGTGGTTCCTGGTTGAGCTGCTCCCAGCAGGACAGTTTGGTCTTGTTGGCAGAGGCAGGGTGGGAAGGGGCAAGTTGTGCCTGGGACTTGCCTCCAGGTCTGTTCCACTCTTCTGCATTTGTGCATTTTTTTCCTGATTGAAAGCCAACGTTAGGGTCCAAGATTGTAAGCAACAGAATCAAATGCAGCTACTTAAGCTAGAACAGTACAGATAGCCAGGAAAGCTGGAGAACCAGACTCGGGGGCTACCCTGCCAGTAGCAAATCCCATAAACCAGTCAGGGGAGAGCATTTCTGGGACTGCCTCAAGAAAGGCTATGGGGAACAGGCAATAGATGTGCTGCCAGCCTCAATGCCTCTGGTTGCCAAAGGGGACACTCTAGGTTGTCTTTGCATTCTAGCAGAGATAGAGATGTGTCGCACTTCCCAGACCCATGCTGTAGCAGATACAGAGCTGTTTGCAATTACTACTATAAAAGAAAATTTCTTGTTTAAAATGACAAAAAAGACTTTATTCAAGACTATTGCAACAGGGGAGAAATTGGCCTGGACTCCCAGAATAGCAGTGGCAAGTGGGGATTAAAAGGCAATAGGCAAGTTGAAGGAGTAGGTGGAAAGTTACCAGGGGAACCTGATGAGATGGTGGGGTGGGGTAAGAGGAGCTTGGTGGGGTATCAAGGATTGGGGGATCCAATCCTGCTAAACTGGCTTAGCAGGACTTCGTACGCCAAGGACAAGGCCTACATGAGAAAAGAATGCAAAAGTATCCTCAGTGTGATCAAGGAGGGAGTCTTTGTCACCATCACCCAGAAGAGCCATTGATGTATGGTCTTTAGTGACTTATGGCACATCCTGATAAAGGTAGGACCTACCCTGGAGAATGGGAGATTCCATGTGGAAGAGCTCCTTGTAGCACGAGCTGCCAGTGAACAACAGTTTGAGCCATCTCCTAGATGAACTTGCATTGTTCTCATGTTTTAAAACAGGAATGATGAAGTAGCAGCACCACCACCCTTCCTCCCAGGAGAATCCTAAAGGCTGATTCTATTTCCAGAAAGATCTGTCAAATGCTATAGCTCCTTGGCAGGGGATGCTGGTGTTTTCCTCTGAGACAATGTTTCACGCGCTTCTGGTTACAGAGTAACCTGCGTGCCTCTGCCTGTGACTTCAGTCATGGGCATAACTGACCTCATGGCCCCATAGGGCACTCTCCAAGCTAATTTTGCACCCCTGGATATTGAGACAGCCACCATAATGGCACAGCCCAGTGCCCTGGTCACTCCTGGGTTTTGCCTGTTGTCTTAGAGTAATTAACAGTACCTCTTTTCATCCTCAGAGTGTCCCATGTAGGTCAATATATTATATAGCCCCTGTTCTTGGGTGTCCTTTACACAGAGGCTGTCTCTGGGCCTGATATTGCTGTCCTGACAGGCCACAACAGATCCCTGCAGTGACTAGACACAAGTTCTCATGCTTTACCAAGGCAGCTGGTGATTGAGGAGGTACTTGAAGCAATCAGTGCACGTGAAGCACATTAATACAGGCTGCTGATGACTTCTAAGTGGGTATAGACAAAAATAGTAGAGCTGACAGGGTGGGAGTGGTGATGAAAGGAGGCCATGACCAGGGCATCAGGGAGCTGTTGTAAAGTGTCACCAGAACCTGCCTGCTATATGCACTTGGAAATCCATCGAGGGTGAACATAGCAAGTGCAGTGTCTACATGTGGATTTCAGAGTGTTCACACAAAGGACGAGAATTGGCTTTGTGTTTTGCAAGTGATGATATGCTTGTAAAAAATACTGTGCCTGGTTCTCATCTCAGATCTGCTGAATCATTCAGTGTGGGGTCTGGAGAGAGGGAACTTGCTGGATTGGTCTTCTGATAGGTAGTCTGACTTGAGAACCATTGCTTTAGAAGTAGACAATTTGAAATGAATTGTCTTCTTCTAAGGCAGTAGTTCTCAAGTCAGATGGAGGGGCATGGAGGGCTGTAGGCAGTGAGCCAGGGCTGACCCCAGATTCGGGGCTCAGGATAGCCTCCCCCAGATGGGGGGGGGGAAGAGCAAGACAGAAGGAAGAGGGCAGAAAGAGTTGGGGGATAGGCAGAGGGAAGGAGATCTTTAACTCCGCAAGCTGATGGGCACCAGTGTGCCACCACCCACAGGCCATTTGGATGGACTTGTGGGTAGGTACGAGCCTGGACAGGGATGCTGAGCTGCCTATGCCCTCCATCCAGGGATGCACAGGGACGTGAGTATGGCTGGGATGGTGGGGACCTTGGGCGAGGGCCCCCAATGTCTGCAGCACTCATGTCTGTGTCTCTCCCCTAGATCCTGCCGGGCCTGTACATTGGCAGCTTCAAAGGTGAGTTCTTTTTTATAATTGTGGTAGAATACATACAACATAAAATTTAACCATTTTTCAGTGTAAGGGTCAGTGGCATTAAGTAATAGCATTGTTATACAACCATCACCACCATCCACCTCTGCCCAAACTGCAACTCTGTTCCAGTAAATACTAACTCCCCCTCCCTCCCAGCCCATCCTTAGCAGCCACTTTACTATGTGTCTTTATGACTTTGACTGCTCTAGATACCTCATATGAGAGAAGTCACGTTTGTGTTTGTCCTTTTGTGATCAGCTTATTTCATTGAGCGTAGTGTCCTCCAGGTTCATACACACAGCACATTTTGGGAATTTCTTTTTAAGGCCAAATAGTATTCCATTGTGTGGATTTACCATTTTTTCCCCCATTTATCTGTCCTGGGTTGTTTTTCACCTATGGTGAGTTCATTTTTTAAAAGGTAAGCTTTAGACTTCTCATGTATGATTGGCAGGCAAGGTATAGACTCACTCTATACATAGTCTGTTCTGGAAGCAGCCACCACCGGCGCACAGGCCCCTTCCTGGGCCCTCATTCTGGTGCCCAGCCCAGATCAACGGCTGGGCAAGTGATAGGAGGCTGTGCAGACTCCGACTGGACCTCGGTTCTTCCTTTTAACTTTCCATGATCACTGGAACATTATTATCAAAAGATAGTAAACAACATTTATCAGCCATGTAGCTTATTTATAATTTTTTGCCACTTTCATTTTCTAGTTTTGTTTTTGTTTTTGTTTTTTTGAGATAGAGTCTCACTATATGACTCTTGGTAGAGTGCTGTGTCATCACAGCTCACAGCAACCTCCAACTCTTGGGCCTAAGCGGTTCTCTTGACTCAGCCTCCTAAGTAGCTGGGACTACAGGCACCTGCTACAACACCCAGCTATTTTTTGTTGCAGTTGCACTTGTTTAGCTGGCCTGGACCAGATTCAAACCTGCTGGATTTAAACCTGCCAGCCTTGGTGTATGTGGCTGACGCCATAACCATTGTGCTACGGGCACTGAGCCCATTTTCTAGTTTTTGTTAATAAATTCAGAAGCCAGTTGTTTTTTTTAAAATCACCTGGGAAACCTGAGTGACAGTTTCATCTCTGGCATGTTATTCTCATCTTGGGTTATCTCCTCTCATGCATTTCCTTGCTGCTTGTTCAGAATGTATTGATTTGCTGTCAGCTATGGATGCTTTATTTTTCACCCATCCATGTAACAAAGCACATGGGAGTCACCAAACTTTCCAGATTTCCAGGGAGGAGCCTAGTCCTTGTGCTGCGTGATGTTCTGAGTTTGTAAAAGTGAAAACACTGGCTCCTTGTATTGAGATGAGGGGCACTTAATAGGATGGAAACATCCAGGGAAATTTGCAACAGGTAAGTCCTCACTTGTATTGGGTTGGACAAAGCTATGCCTTGTAATAGGCAGCTCACGCTCCTCCCTCCCCTAACCTGCCAGAACACAAGAAGCACTGGAAAATACCCCAGCTAGTTTTCTGGATGTTGCTTAAATTTGTGAGTTCAGGTTCCAATTGATTGTGCAAATAATCTTTATTACTTCTTTTCATAAGTTTATTTCCTCCTCTTTCCCTCCGCCTCAGACTCCTCCCCCAGCTCCTAGCACCTCTGATTGACCTCAAAGAGAATTGAGTACAGGGAGCTGACAGCTACTGGTTGCTAGTAGGACATGTTAAATATAATACTGGAATCTGAAAAAAAAAAACAAAAACATAATACTAGAATTCCTAAATTAGTAAGCTTTGTATCCTGAAAAAGTGGCAAGCCCTTTTTGGTGGTAGGCTGGGATACATTAACTGAGCAAGTATCTTCATGGAGTTGCTAAGGGGGTTATTATTAACTGCTTTGAAGGTGTGAGGGGGTGTCTTTGAGAATGGACTTTAGGATAAGCTCTTAGAAGTAGAATTACTAGGTGAAAGGTTTGGAAATTAAAAATTTTAACAATAATCAACCAAATTAATACTTCTGCCAGGAATACAAGCGTTTTCGCCTTCATCGTAAAGGTTACCTGTAAGAAGGACATGCATGTGCAGTTTGAAGGAAATACTTAAAACACTTTTCATACTAGAATCTATGTCTGTCTTCTAACTATTCAGTGATGTAGGAACCCCTCACAGTTCCTTGGATTCTTGTTTTGTTTGTTTTTGAGACAGAGTCTCACTATGGCATCCTCGGTAGAGTGCTATGGCAGCACAGCTCACAGCAACCTCAAACTCTTGGGCTTACACGATTCTCTTGCCTCACCCTCCCAAGTAACTGGGACTACAGGTGCCCACCACAACGCCTGACTATTGCAGTAGTCATTCTTGTTTAGCTGGACTGGGCCGGGTTCAAATCCGCCAGCCTCGATGTACGTGGCTGGTGCCATAACCACTGTTCTATGGGCACCGAGCCAGTTCCTTTGATTCTTGCTTTGTGGTTTCACCGGTTAGAATCTTCTAACCAGCCCACCACCTGTCCTTGTTCAGACAGTTGTTGTTGCCTACAGTTATATTAGTATGTGGTAAGTTTTGTTCACTTATTAATTCATCAGACATTTGTTAAATACTCTCTAGGTGCAGGGCTTACCTAAAACAGAGACATGTAGGGGCTCACATTTATCCTAGCATTCTGGGAGGCTGAGGCGGATGGATTTCTTGAGCTCAGGAGTTCCAGACCAGCCTGAGGGAGACCCCTTCTCTGATAAAAACAGATAAAACTAGCCAGGCGTCATGGCAGGTGCCTGTTGTTCTACCTACTCAGGAGGCTGAGGTAAGATCTCTTGACCCCTAAAGTTTGGGTCTGCTGTGAGATATGAAGACACCAGGGTACTCTATCCTGGGCAACAGAGTGAGACTCTTGTCTCAAAAAAAAAAAAAAAAAAAAAAAGAAGAGAAAAAAAAAAAGCTGGAAGGAGAGGCAATGTTGCTTCTCTGTAGTGTTGTGAATTAACTCATTCTCCAAGCATGTCAGGAGCACACAGCGTGCTCCGAGTTAGATGTGGACAAGGGTCCTTGACTTCAGGGGGTCGGAGTCAGGGGACGGGCACAGAGCAGGGGGGCCCACAGAGTGCCATAGAGCTGCAGCTGGCCTGCCTTGGAATCCCAGGTGCCCCACAAGCCAGTGTGTGTCCTCTGAGGAGTGATATACACACTTGGGCATGAGAGTGAGGACGGTGACATCATCCTCGGGCTGTGGTGGGGCTGAGGCAGATAATGTGGTGATGCTGTCGGTCAGCTCAGGGCCCAGTACCTGGTTCCCTCCCTGTCTGTGAAATGGGACTGTACACTTACTGCAAGCTGTTGTGGGTGCCTGGTAGATGCTTATGAAACACCAACACCTTGCCAGGTATGCAGCCATTAGCTAGCAAAGGGGGCCCCTTTCTTTCTCCTAGAAGGTGAATCCAGCTGCTATCTGTGCTTTAACAGGGCATCTCAGTCATTTAGCCTCTTCTTTTTAAATTGTAAGTGATACATGCCCCTTGTATCACATCTATGACGTAGAATGTTATAAAAAAACGTTAGCAGTCACTCCCTTCTCCTGTCCCACCTCCTTCCTCCCCTTCCGTCTGCCCCCTCCTTCCTTGGCCTCTCTCCTCTCCTTCCATCCTTCCTTTCTCCCTCCCTCTCTCCCTCTCTCCCACCCTTTCTTCCTTCCTTCTTTTCTTTCCTCTTTCTTTCCATTGAGATTCCTCACATGTCATTCTGAAACTTCCTTTTCTCTTTGACTTTGCATTGAATCATAGTTTTCTAACACCTGATGATTTTTCCACCTAGTAAAAGCCCACAGACAACCCAGCTCTGGAGCCTCTCTGATGTGCTGACAGCCTCTTGGTTGAGGGGCCAGCACCCAGCAGCCCACCCTGCCCCACACGCCAGTGGGGGAGGCAGGAGGGCATGCCCTGAACAGCAGCCTCTCCCTGGGCCACAGGGAGGCTTCCTTACAACTTGGCACAGACAAAAGTGAATGTCAGCTGACAGAGGAAGCCCTCATTGTTTGAAGATGTCCACAAAAATTCTTGAAAAGTAGAAACAAGCTCAGGCACCGAGCATGTGGGGGTGATGTGCACAAAGATGATGTTCAAGGTCTCAGAGCTTCTGTTCTGTGTTTGCCAGTGAGACAGACGTTCCTGGCAATAGGAGCCCTGTTGTTCAGATGAGGCCCAGCTGGTGATCCTCTGTCCACTTAGCCGGGGAGAGCTGGGTTACTATATCTTTGCTCTAAGTATGGATTTAGAAATGTTCAGAGGTGATGGATTGAGGCCCACACCCTAGCTTTGGGACTTCATCTGGTTGTGAAAATAGTAAGAACAATGGCGAAGACCATGCATATACCAGAACTCAGGCACTGTTCTAAATCATTTAATCCTTTCAGCAGCACTTGGAGATTGTTGCTCTTACCATCATTCCCACGTTACAGGTGAGAAAAGTAAGGCACAGCAAACCTTGTCTGAGGTCAGCACAGTAAGTGTCAGAGCCAGGGTGTGGTCAAGGCAGGCCCTGTCCTACTTCAGTCCCTGGCCCAAATTGGAAATTTATCCTTAGAGGTCAAGCCTACTGACAGCTAATTCGTAACGCCAGAAGTTGTTGTACCATGTGGTAACTTGTAACTCTAGATGTCATTAAATGTGGTCTAAATGGGAAGCAAAATGCAACCAACGCAGGTGGGGATCCCTTGCTAGTTGGTGAGCATATTGTCAATTTGGGAGACAAAAGGTTTAGGGAAATGACTCAGAAATGGTGTGGGGTTCAGAGAAAAGCAGGGGGTAGGTCCGTATACAACAGAGACCTTTCTGCACCTGCCTCCCTGCGAGGTCTCCTGTAGGCAGGCACTGCATTCTTTCCTTCAAGCAAGCGCTAAGGTTGACCATGTTAGGTTCTGCTGCTTGCTCCAAGATATTTTTGGTAATTTCATTCAAAGGCAACTCTGCTTGACTTTTACCAGATTAGTTTGTTTCCCATGGCCACGCTGGCATTCCCATGCCTTAGGACTGACCGCCCTGTTCCTCTCTGCATCCATACTCATGTAAGAACCGGAACACTAGTTCCCCTTTTGAGGAAGCATGTGGCTGCCACTTTGCCCTTTGAGGATCGGCACAGCCACCTGCTCCTTAGGCCATGTGGGACCTTCCTCTGAGCCAGGGTGGAGTGTACAACCTGAAAGGAGGGAATGGGACTTTCTGTGTCAAGGCTCACCCTGTGTGAAGGAGGCTTCTGCCTCTTCAGAAGGCATGTGAGGCCTCCAGGGTAAACAGAGGCAGGCAGCAGGAGTTGGTAAGAGTCCAGAGACCCCAGAGATATTGGCAGAGAAAGGAAGAGAGCATGACTAGCAATGGGGAATCGACTCTTTATTTTACTCTTTATCACATTTATATTGAATTTTGTGAACAGTATATTTTAAGTTTTTCTAAGTTAAAAAAATGATGCCAGTTTATCAGTTAAAAAAAATTCGAACCTGATAGAAATACGTATATTAGAGAGAGTGAGATGCCCCACAACCTCGTATCCTGAAATAACTGTGCTTAATAGGGCAATATTGTCCCTCTAGATTTTTTTTTTCTTCCGTGTGAATGGAAAGTGGCTGTGAGTGATTTCTTTTTTTTTGAGACAGAGCCTCAAGCTGTCACCCTGGGTAGAGTGCTGTGACACTACAGCTCACAGCAACCTCCAACTCCTGGGCTTAAGCGAGTCTCCTGCCTCCGCCTCCCAAGTAGCTAGGACTACAGGTGCCTGCCACAAAGCCTGGCTATTTTTTGGTTGCAGCCGTCATTGTTGTTTGGTGGGCCGGGCTGGAATCGAACCCGCAAGCTCAGGTGTACGTGGCTGGCACCTTAGCTGCTTGAGCCACAGGCGCAGAGCCATGAGTGATTTTTTGGATTAGGAATAGCATTGCTATGTCATAGTGGTGAAGGGCCCACTGGTACCAGGTCAAAGGTCATTCTCTGCAGGGCTCAATATGTAGAAAGTACACCAATTTCTGGGGTACTTATTAAAGTGCATTTTCCAGTAGGTCCAAGGTGGGCCTGGGAGTCTGCATTTCTAAAGTGCTTCAGGTGATGCACATGAGAGAAACTCAGAAGAGCTTCTTGGAAGTGTGTAGGCTTGTGTATGTGCACACTAGCAAGCCATTGACCACAGAGCCGGGTCTCGTGGATGTAGTCTCACGGATATATCCACAGCCCATTACACCCATCCCTATTGGTTGTAGGTCACCATCCTAAACAGTCAGGCATGTGAAGTCAGTAAGAATAAAATGTCCAATGTCCGGACTCTGCAATGTGGATTAGGCATTTCATTCATTGATTGATGGATTGATAGAGTTTCACCCTGTTGCCTTGAGTGGAGTGCCGTTGTGTCACAGCTCACAGCAACCTCAAACTCATAGGCTCAAGCAATCCTCTTGCCTCAGCCTCCCAAGTAGCTGGGACTATAGGCGCCCACCACAACACCCAGCTACTTTTTCTGTTTTTAGTAGAAATAGGGTTTCGCCCTTCACTCAGGCTGGTCTTGAACTCTTGAGCTCAGACAATAAACCCCGCTGGGCCTAGAGTGCTAGGATTATAGGCGTGAGCCACCTCGCCTGACTCAGATTAGGTATTTTATACACTCTAAATTAGGCAGAGGGAGCTTTGTGGGAATGGGTGACCCCACAGTAGCGCATCAGTGCAGACAGCTCTGATGCAACAGAAAGCAGCGGGAGGCGCCGGAGCATAAGCCAGGGGGTTGCTTCCCTTTTCTGTGGAGTCTAGGAGTCAGTTGGCTATTTTGTGGTATTGAGTAGTCTTCTGTATCCACAAATGTATAATTTTTTCCAAAACTACTTAAGAAAAATATTATCTGTATTGCAACAGTATAGTTAGCGGGTGATGAAAATGTTCGGAAGTTAGATTATGGTGATGTTTACACAATTCTGAATGGATGAAGAACCATTGAATTCTATACTTTAAAAGGGTGGCTGTTACGATATGTGGATTATATCTCAATACAACTGTTGTAAATTTTAAAAAGTATATCTAGACAAAGATTACTAAAATTCAAATGCAAGGCAGGATTGGAATCCAGAAGCACCCTGTGGCTGCCTACCTCTCCTGGTCACTGCTGCCTCTAGCTGTGTAAGAGTTTAAAAAACTGCAGTGTTTAGCTTGTTTCACTGTTTATCTAAAATATACACACTGGTCCTGATTGGAAAGTCGCATTTTGGTGTGAATGTGGTGACTGTCTGCCTATGGGTTCAAACCCATTCTAGATCCTGCCTGATTTCCAGCCAGCCTTGCCCATATGGAAGTTGACCCCCTCCTTGAGCCCATGTGTGATGCAGTGGCTGCCCCGCACATCAGAATCTAAAACTAAAACTCAAGATGGTCAGAGCAATGAAGAGTTTTAAAATAAAACCAATACTTAATATTACTTTTCAAGATTTTTCCCCTGACATTGCTGAGTATTTATTAAAGAACAAGACAATCATTACATAATTGTCTTATCTAACAATCATTACATAATTGTCTTATCTAACAATCAAGACATACATTATTATGTCTTGATTTCTGCTTCATCACTGAGGCTTATTAGAAAGGTAGATTCCACAGCCCCATGATAGGCCTGGAACTAAGTTTGAGCTCAGGAATCTGCCTTTCTAACAAGCCTCCCAGGCAGTTTATAGACATGTCAGACTTTTAGAACCGCTTGTGTAGAAAACACACACACAACTATAAAGAAAAGAACTCGTAATTTCATCTCTTAATTGGCGCTGTCTTCATCCCAGTTCCTCTCCAACCCCCACCCCCACCCTGTGCGTGTTTGTCTCTACATTTTTACATATTGAGTTTATATTATATTTATAGTTTGGTACTTGCTTCATCCTTCTACTTAACACTGTAGCCTAAGCATTTTCCATATTGTTATGTATTCTCCAGAAACATGATAATTAACCATTTGCTTTTCAATCCATTTTACCCTGTATCACTTTAAACACCTTGGTCAGGCCAGGCGCTCAGGGAAGCTGAGCTCTTCACTTCTTACTGGACCTCTGTTTTGATTGCCAGAAGTGTTCCAATTCAGGGATTGTTGTATTCAGACTGCTTTCTACAGGAGGAGCATTGGAAGGGAACAGTATTTTGGTGTCTTCTTGGTTTCATATGCAGATAATTTAATAGCCAACGGGTAATTGATGGTCAATTCTGTTTGGAATTCCCAGAAAATGTTCCGTGTTTACTTTTGCTCCAAAATGAATGTAGACATTATAAAGCACAGTGCTGAGGCCAGACCTGTGCTTGCTTTTGACATCAGGGCAAAGATATATCAAGTGGATTCTTCTGTCTTCTGTAGTAAGTGGGTCTTTTGAATTCTGTTTTCTTAAGGGTATTAATCATTAAGAAATAATTGGGTTTTTAATATTTTAAATATCTGTATTAAGTGTTGCGTGCAAAAAACTGACCTAAGAGTCAAAAAGTTTGCATTTACACTACAGCATGACCTCCTAAATTTACTTCCTTTGAACAGCAATCATCATGATCACAATGTTTATTAATCTAAGTACATTTCAAGTTTTAGGTTAACATTTTGGATCAAAAGATATGCCAATCAGAAATAAACTTAAGCAAATTACATAAACGCTATAGCCCTAAATTTCTCAGAGGTATGGTCAATTACAAAGTTTTTTTTTTTGGCTGGGGCTGGGTTTGAACCCGCCACCTCCGGCATATGGGGCCGGTGCCTTACTCCTTTGAGCCATAGGCACCACCCTAATTACGAAGTTTTAAGAAAGAAATCGGCAAGTCATTTTAAGAAGAAATAGGCAAATGTATTTTTCTGAGCTAGACCTTAGGAGCCATTAATTTGCACAGAATATTAAGATGTCCATCCTCATCTTTCTTCCATGACAGATGCAAGAGATGCAGAGCAATTGAGCAGGAACAAAGTGACACATATTCTGTCTGTCCACGACAGTGCCAGGCCTATGTTGGAGGTAAGAGTGAGCCGCAGGGTGTGTATGTGTGTACATGTGTGCATGTGTGTGTTTTTATTTGTACTCCATGGGGGTGTATAAGGCGTTAATGAAGGCACCCATATCCTCCCTGATTCCAGTGTGCTCCTGTGCTCTGTGGAGGTCCTCCCTTGGGCTCAGGCTGTATTTATGTTAATCCTCCGTTGGTAGCATGGCAGAAGGGGGTGCTCTTTTCTGATCATACTTCTGCTACGTTGCTAGCTTGGCTAAACACCAAAGAATAAGCTGATGCTGCATTTCCCTCTGGATTTTTAAGGACATTTAAAACCCATTTTCGTTCCTTTCAAAATATCTCTGGTTTCAGAATCCAAGAGAATTCAGTCTACTCATATCCTGATTATTTTCCTTTTAAGCTCAAGTAGCTACTGTTTATTTTCAAGGGCAAAAGAAAGGAAGGTAAATTGTCTTTGGAGGTTTCCCAGGGCTGCTCTGGTGCGGAGACTCTCAGCGTAGAAGCTGTTGTATTTTAAGCTTTCAAGGTAAACAGGGTGTGTCTGCTTATGTACTAATCCAAAAACCTCTTCAATTTTACCCTGATAAACGGTTTGAGCTGTTGGCTGGGGCTAACATCTATTTCTGTTTATTGGCCATGACAGAGCCCAGATTACCTCTTTTTAGAAAAGTAGGCATATATGGTGTAAGGCGTATGTGTTTTTCTATTTTAGGGCGGGGTGTTGGAAAGGGAGGGGTGGCTTTTTCTAAAAGAAATAATCCTGGTTCAGGCTGTTTAAATTCATATTATGCAAAAGTAGGTAATGCTTTTTATTTTAAATTTATGCTTTCTTTAGACTTCAGAGGTGCCAGATTTTAGTTAGTATGAAACAATCTAAAACAATTCTGTACATAGAATAATAAATGATTCTATTGAGTGTCATAGCATCAGAGAATCATAGGTGGTGAACAAAACCTCAGTCCACTTCTCCAGCTCTGTGAGTGCTGACTTCCTTCTGTTGTTTTAGCTCATAGTTCTTTTGCTAAAGTGCTATAATTTATGTTGCAGCATGATTTTATGGGACAGAACAACAAAACATTTTTTGGAGCCTAATAGCTTTTTTGGAGCTTTGAAAATAGCTACTCAATTTTTAAATCAATCATCATTAGGTAATATTTAAAAGATAGCTATGGCCAAGATGGTAAGTTAAACTGCAAACTGGTCATGATTGACTTCCTCTTAAATCACAAGATGAGGCTTGAGGTTTCCTTTATTTTAATAAATTGCATAGATGCCCTTCCAACCCTCACTCTCCAGGCTGGCCTCACTGCTTTATGCTGCATTTATTGAGACATATTGTCCTGTATCTCATGGTCTTTAACAGTTGCAGACCAATGGGGGATGGTGATCAGGGACATGAGAAAACAAACCATCCCTGATTCCCCCCACCTTGGTGTTCGACTTTAAATCTGCCCACATTTTAACTTCTGTCTAGATATAAGACTTTCCAGTGTTAGAAATGAAAGAGTTCTGGTCCTTATCACCTGGGAAACCAAAGGCTAGAGGGGAAATCAGGTGGATTGAAACCCAGATACAGAGACTACTGAGTGTGTAAAACCTCAAAGCTTCAGGAAAATGTGTTCCCCCGTGGATGGTATGCTATGTGTTGTTTTTTATTCCCTGTATATATCAGTCTAGAAAGATAAATTCTGCCATGAAGGAGAGAGAGAGAAAGAAGAAAGAAAGAAACTCTGCCCCTTTTCTTCCTAGGGATGGCTTTTGTTTAGAGACATCCTTTTGTAATCTTTTGGTGCTATTATTACCTCAGTTAGGTAATAAATACTTGTATGTGATTTTATATTTATTAACAGTTATAACACCATTGCATAGTATAATGTAGTTTAGCATTATTTCTCTCATCATTTTATTCATTTTCAACTTCACAAATAGTTCACAAATATATCCTTATTTGCAAAACTATAACAATTGCCTATCTGGTTGCACAGGTGGGGGAGGGGGGCACCTGAAGCTGTTGGAACTAGTGTGCCAACTGTTAAGGCCCAGAAGTTTCAGATCTTTATTTAGGTCTGACAGAAGCCTAAAGGCAGTCTACTATCTTGAATATCAAATTCAGTTCCAAAAGCCATGATCTCAACCAGCCTTGGGATGAGTCAGGGAAATCCAATGATTGGAATCAGTAAGGAATTAACAGATGAGTTTGATTCTTTAGCACCCTTTGCTGGGCTGGACTGATCCTTGGAGGAAAATGGGGTAGGAGTGAAGGGGAGAGGGAAGATAATGTACATGGTTAGCAGTGTGTGAGCTGATCTCCGCCTGGTGGTGGGTCCTAATTGAAGGCAAAGGAAGAAATAGTGGGAGAGGAGGAGAGAGCTGGGCCCCTTTGTGGAACTTTGTGCCAAGAAGCCAAGCACTGTGCATTACACTGTAGATGCTTCTTTGGGTCATTTCCAGCAAACATCTCAATGGATTTTAAAGTTCTGGGGTGATTAACATCAATTGTCAAAAGCTTTTACAATCTGTAGGCCTGCTTTTGTTGCCGTGGAGGCTAAGTAAGAGAGGGTTGACACATTGTTGTATGTGCTTTCTAGAATAGAGGTCATAGGTCAGGGGTGTCTAGGGACTTGCAAAGATTAGGCTGTTGATCAGTAGGCCTGGGAAGTGAAACTTTAGGAAAAAAGGAAGTTCAGGGAATTCAGCACACTTTAGGCCCCTCTGGAAGTTTCATAGTTGTTTTGATAGAATAAGGTTCAAAATCTCTGCAGTGCAGACACATCGATCAGCCTTTCTGAGCAGGGACGTTTGTGTGTGTGTGTGTGTGTGTGTGTGTATGTATGTGCGTGTATCGCACATAGATCTCATGGAACTACATTCTGTGGAATCCATGGGATCCCAGCAAGGAGCCCTATGTGGGCCTCGTGCCTCCTGGCTGGTCACTGGTCCAGGGGGCTGGTCCCATAGTTTCTGAGCTGATGTGACTTGGCTGGAGGAGCCAGCACCCGCCCTGGAGTTGTTGCCGGCTGAAGCTGCCTTCCTATAATTAAGAATCTGCCTTAGATAGAACAGAAAACTGAACGCTTTTTTACCCATTACACCTTCCTTGGATGTAATAATCTATAACCTGTCGCAGTTACTGCCAGTGACAATGCTATAAAGTGTACCCACCAGGACAGGTCTGATGAAGACATTTTTGATCATTATTTATTTACTTATTTTACTCAGGAAGGAATTAAGGAACTTTGGCTTTAGTTGCTTTTAGGTGGGTTAGATCTGACTATCCATGATCTGGGAAATTTTTTTAGCAGGGGGTGGAGTTTCCAAAATATCATCCACAAGGTCTTCTCTTACTCTTCCTAGCAGCTTGCCTAAAAGAAGAAGCAAAGGACTGTGCTCAGTTTTCCAGTGTGGCCATGCCTTGCCCTTGATCACTGACTAGAGCTGGGTGGTCTCTGATGCTTCTTGGTGGGTGAGATAAGATTTGTTTATCCCTTGGACCATGGCGAGGTGGTCAGTCTAGGGAAAGAGGCCTGAGGGTCCATTTACTATCTCTTCAGAAGAATATTTAAGGAATAGATCTTCCAGAACAAAGACTGAGGAATGCTATAGAAATGTGGAGACCTTCAAACTCACCAGTCAGCCATAAACGCACAAATTCTGCAGAGCCCTGACATTTCTGTACTGCTCTTTGTCTGACCTAGGAATCCCAGCTAAATGGAATCCTAGGGTTCATTTGGTTTGACTCCTGCTTTGTATGGACAAAGGCCCTGAAGCTGGGAAGCCTGAAGGGACTTGCCCAGGATCCTGTAGCTGGTCTTGGAGCTGGATGGAAAGCCCAGTCTTCTCTCTCAAGCAAGGGGTTACTGGTTTATTCATTCCATGAGCTGCTACTTTGTGTCATTCTCTGGGACATGTTCATCCTAACATCTGCCCTTGGCAGAACCCTTAAGTGTATAAACAAGATATGCATTATGATACTTTATGAATATTCATTACAGTGGGAAAACAGCTGTGGCTCAGGGCAGGAACAGAGTCTGCAGAAGCCCAGAGAGCAAGATCCTTCTGCCACATGAATCTGGAGGCATTTGCAGTGACAAGGCGTTTGACTGGGCCTTTGGTGATGACTAGGAGTTCTGAAAATGTGGTCTGTGACATTCAGCTGGCAGAAAGCTGGTAGAGAGTACAAGGGCATGACTTCCTCTAATACAGCCTGGACTCTATGCCATGATCTCCTTCATCTTGTGAGAACTCTGAGCCTAGCAAGGCAGATAGCGTTGTCCTGGCTCCTTCATGGCTTAACCCAGCTGTGTGACTTTCTCATATCACCTGAGGCACAGGTCTTCCTGCTAGATATAGCCCTTTGGGACTATAGCATCAAAACTTTGGACTGTATGATACTCATGTTTTAGGGGGAAAAATCATGGTCACATATATTACTTCCAAATAGAAACTAAGTCCACATCTTTAATTGTAGTGTTTAAAGGGAAAATAAAACTTCCTTTGTTACTATGGTTAGAATTTGATTGGGAAGTTGTTTGCATTTATTCAATGATGTTTTCTTATTAGGGGTATCAGTGTGAGCAGGTGTCTTCAGCACCTACTGATGGCTCCAGGGTTGGGGGTGGTGAAAACTCCTATCTCAAAGATGGCCATCTTTCTTTCTTTCTTTTTTTCTTTTTTCTTAAGACAGAATCTCACTTTGTTGCCCTGAGTAGAGTACTGTGGCATTACAGCTCTCAGCAACCTCAAACTCTTGGGCTTAAGATTCCTTTGCCTCAGCCTCCCAAGCAGCTGGGACTACAGGTGCCCAACACAATGCCTGGCTTTTAATTTTCTTTTTAGAGATAAGGTCTCGCTCTGGCTCAGGCTGGTCTCGAACTCCTGACCTCAGGCAATCCACCCACCTCAGCCACCCAAAGGGCTGATTATAGGCGAGAGCCACCAGCCCAGCCACTGGTGATCTTTCAGATTAGAAACCTGATACTGTTTGTAGGTACTGAGGAAGTAATAATGAGCAATGAAAGGTTTCTCCCTTCCCCTGAAAAAAGAAACAGAGATGTCTTTCTAATGTAAAAATTTCACAGTTTGTTTCATTTTTCATTCTTTGTATTTAACCAGAGCACCTGCAGGAAACAAAACTATTTTTCACTATTAACAAAAATGCTTTGAAAAGTATTCTCATGCCTTCACTAGGCTGATAACACAAACAGTTTTAATTTTTAAATGATCTATATTATATAATGAAATAGGAAAAAAAATTGCATTTATACAAACAAGGGTATTTCAGGTATACCAGGTATATGAGCTAGAATTTGGCTTAGATTTAAATACTTTGTACTTTAAGTGTGTCTTTTATAATTTGAACCATTTTTCTTTTTTAATATATAAAGAATATATACAGACATTCTTGGTGATTCTGTTTTCTACCTCCAATAACATTTTTTTTTTTTTTGGTTGCAGCCGTCATTGTTGTTTGGCAGGCCTGGATTCGAACCTGCCAGCTCAGGTGTACGTGGCTGGCGCCTTAGCTCATTGAGCCACAGGCACCGAACCCTACCTCCAGTAACATTAAAGACATGTTTTGAGGTGTTGGTACCCAGAATTTAATTGTGTTAGTTTTATCTGTAGTCGGCCACTTCTCCTTTTCTGATATTTACTATTAGCTATAAGTCTATACTGAATGTCAAGGTAAGCCATTTACCTATTTCCTTGTAAGGAAAGCCTCAGCAAGTCGACATGCCCAGTCAACTTGGATGGTCCTATCCTCCACACTGAGTCTGTGACTAGGGGCTGAGTGGTCTGAGGGCAGTGGGGCTCCCAGAGGGTCCCCTGGCTCTCCATTCCTCTTGAACAATAGTTTGCTGGCTTCCCAAATGTAAAGCAAACCAGAACCAAGATATCAGATGGTATTTATTTATTATTTTTATTTTTTAAGTGGCAGAGTCTCACTGTGTTGCCCTCGGTAGAGTGCTATGGTGTCACAGCTCACAGCAACCTCCAACTCCTGGACTTAGGCGATTCTTTTGCCTCAGCCTCCCGAGTAGCTGGGACTACAGGCACTCACCACAACGCCCGGCTATTTTTTTGTTGCAATTAGGTTCGAACCTGCCACCCTCGATATATGAGGCCAGCATCCTACCCACTGAACCACAGGCGCCCAATATCAAATGGTATTTAAAGTTTAAGAAAAATGCTTCTATTTTCTCTTCTTTCTTCTCACTCCTTCTTGACCATCCGAGCCTTCCTGTCCCTCAGAGCTTAGCCTAGCTGCCCTTTCTTTGAAAGGGATATTCACAGGGCCCTCCAAACTCACAGCTTCTTCCTTTTTTCTATAACATCTGTAGTTGGTACCATTGATTGGGCCACAAATCGTGTACGTTTTGTGACAGCTTCTCTACTGTATCAAGTGGCTGCTTAACTTCTACTTGTTGATCTGTCCTCAAGGCCATGTTGTGCTCCTGAGCTGGTCTGCAAGCTCCAGGCAGGCACATGCCATGCTGGGGCTTCTCTGATCCCCACAGCACTCAAGTTGTGAGCACAGGGTCCCCCCTGTGCAGATGGCTGCCAATGAACAGAGAGCTGGGTGCATTTTCAGGTACATCCCAAAATGAGAAATCATGTCTTTGGTCACTTATGGCTCACTGAGGGTGTGAAAGTAGAACCGTGGCAAGAATGATTTATTAATCATGAGTAATTTGTGAAGCTAGAGGATCCGGTTCATGCAGTGCAGCCTCACTTTTGTGGACTTTTTGTGCCGTTCCCCATCTGTCAGTAAGCCCTGGCATGTGTGGATGTCCTATTCTACAGAGCTGCTGTGCCCTCTAGTTCAGAATCTCTCTAAGTTATTACAACCAAAAATCCCCTCTGTAGCTTCTGTGACTCTCTGATTGATCTTCAAAGATCTTGCAGCTATTTTTAGTTAGCATTAAAGGATTGCTACTACAAGGAGAGCCATGTATCTAAGGTACAGACAGTGAATAATCAGTTAATAGAAGATTTGTCACAGTCAAGGTTGCACGCCCAGAATGGGGACACAAAGTTGGTGGAGACATTCTCTTAGTCTTCATGGACTCAGGGTATAGTTAAGTCATAAGCTAAGGGAGCATTCAAAGCACAGGGACTCATGTTCTGGCTCTTAAGGGAGAGCCTCATTGCCTGTGGTCTTCTGCTGGCAGCCCCTGAGGCCAACCTGTGGGCCATCAGCTCCAGCTCTGCCTGGTGACCACATCAGGCCTCAGCTCTCAGGATCCAGGGGTTCATCCCCTCCAGGACCTGCAAAGAAGCTTCAGTCTACAATTCTCTAGGCACAAAGAGGATAAACTCCAAAAGTCACACATCTGTCACACACTGAAGTGTACAGAGGTTCATGGCAGCTCTCTTTATAATGACAAAAAATTGCAGCCAACCCATTATTCAACAGTAGGGTAGGGGTAGAGGTCAGTTATAGTTCAATCACGTTAAGGAATATTTGGTAGCTATTCATAAAGAAATGGAAGGTTTCTGTGTGTTCACAGGGAAAAGTTCATTGTTAAGAAAAAGATGCCGTAGAATAATACCCATGATAATAATCTTATTCGTGTGAAATTTAAAGTTGTTGGTGTAGCTCTTTATGTATAGGCATAAGCATGAAAATGCACAGATGATTCTTAAGAGTGGTTATGTCACAGAAGAGAGGGGGAGGGTGTAAGGAAAGGGTAGGAAGGATGATTTCCACTTTTTGCCCTCTTTTCTTTTTTTCCTTGAGTTTATTTGTCATAATGAAAGTATCTCCAAAACTATCTTTCTGAATGACAGAAGGAAAGGAAGGCAGGCAGGAGGTGGGTGGTGTTTGTGGTAGTGACAGTTAGTAGCATTTGGATGTTCAGGCCCAGCTGGAAGGAGTTCTGTGTCTGTGGATTCCTGGGTGATGCACGACATCAGACCTCAGACATACTACATCCTTGTCCACAGATACATTCAAAGCAAGTACATCGTTCGGTTCAATCCGGTCTTAGTCTTCAGAAGGAGAAGACCACTCAAAATGCACAGTGTCAGTGTGCTCTGCTTCTGCATCATTGCTTGTGTATTGAATGAATTTATGCCCTTTTCTTAGAATTCACAGATCACCTGGGATGCAGCTTGAAGCATTGGCAGGATTTCCTGGTTGGCCAGGCTGTTGTTCCCAGTGTGGGTGACTTCAGTTGTCTTACAGAAACACCTTGGCTATCAAGTCACTAAAGAGGTCCAGGACTTTGAAAACAAGTCATTGACCTGGAATTGTTTTCAGGTTGAGGGATATTTTCTAGTGAACTTTGGTTGTTTTTGCCTCTCTAGGAAAATCTCTTTGATGTAGGAATCAGTGGTACCACCAGAAGCTTGCGACAGCTTTCATGTGTTGAGGCAAATTTGTTTGAAGCCAACCCCAGATTTAAATAGATATGACTCAAATAGAAATAATTATGGTAGGTATCGAAAACTGTCTAGTAATCACTCTTTCTCAAATTAAGCTGTGTCTAGGTTCCTCGTGTGTGGGCAGTCAAGTGCATGAGAGCGCGTTCCTCTCTGCCTGCTGTGCCTTCTGCCACAAATCCCCCTGTGCAGGTGGAGTTCTAAACTGAGAATTCCAGTGTGAATGGACCAGAAGGACTTGAGATCTTCTGGCCCTTAATCAATTCTAGGGAGGAAGCAGTGTCTTTTACATCTCTAAATGAAAGAGCACTGCATTAAATTCCTTTTGACCTGGCATCCTAGAGTCACTTGGGACCTTAGCTGTGGACCTTCCCTCTAGTGCAGGGCTCACTGACCAAGCTCCACATAGCTAAAGATGTTCAGAGAACTCTCTTCCTAGGTTTTTCCTTCGTGTCAAGTCTCAGTTCTGGCATGCTTCCTACCAAGCCCTGTTTTGTCCCACATCTCCTGACTTCTCCATGTGATCAAGTACTAAGTGTGTGTCTGCCAAGAATTGTGTTCTTGGAACAAATTTTCTGGCTTGTGTGTGCTAGGGTCTCTAAACCAATGTCTTAGAAGAAGCACATAGCATGTGGTCTCCTGTGTGTTTTGATTCAGTGTATTATATGTAGGCACATCACAGCTAGATGGCCTGTATGTGCTGAGGCATGTGACATAGAAGGTAAAAGTGCTGTCCATTTCTGCCAGGACCACAGGCCCGTGGCCTGGGGGTTTGGGGAAGACTTTGGGAAGAGAGAGATGTTGAGACAGACCCGTAGGACTAGAGTGGTGTGACTCAGTGGGGAGGAAAGGTGTGTATTTTTAATAGGAGCAGCCCTTCAGGGCAGGGCAGAAAGGAGGAAATGAGTCCTGAAGCCCTAGAAGATGCCAGAAGGACTTCCACCTGCTCATAGACTGGAGGGGGTGTCAGTACAAAGGGGTGAGGGTGGTGCCACCTTTAGTTCTCCTTTTGGCTAAATGGGGAGTTATTCCTGCGGATTCAGCAAACATTTACTGAACACCCACCTTCAGAGATTAGGGATGAAATAGAAGGAGAAATGAGATGGGCCCAGCATCTAAGAGAGACAGGCACATAAATCCTGACAACAGTGCAGAGTTGCAAACACATGTCAGGGCAGGAGCACCCAGGGGAAAACAACCAACCCCACCAGGGCAGTCACCAAAGAAGTGACACTTTGGTGTGGTCCTAAACAATAAGAGCGATTTGACTAGGTCAGTGGTTCTCAGCCTTGCTAATGCTGCAGTGTATTTTCATTTTTAAAAAAGGGTCATGACCCACAGGTTGAGAACCACAGGACTAAGTAGTGATGGAGAGGAGAGACAGCTGAGATTGGGGTAGGATGCTGGGTAGGGAGAGCAGCAGGAGCAAAGGCAAGATGTGTCCTGGCACTTCCGAAGGACTCAGCAGAGCAGGTCGCAGGCGGCCAGACTGGAAAAGCAAGATGAGGAAAGGTCTTGTTTGCCAGGCTGCAGACTCTAGACTCTAGACTGTATCTTGTGGTAAGCTGAGACTCAGCAAAGCTTTGTGAACAGAGTCAGGTGACACATTCAGATTTATTTTCCAGGATGCTGACTTGGGGCTGGAATGGAGTGAGGGAGATGAGTGGCCCAGAGACCCTGGGGAAACTTTGATAATCCCAGTTAAAAATGATGAAGGTTTGGACTGGGACACCAGGAAGTGGGATTTTCTTTTTTTCTAGAAATGAAAGAATCAGATTAGATCTGAAAATCTTCCACAAAGAGACACCTCGAAGTTGAAAACGAAAGGATAGGAGAAGATCCTCTTGCAAGTGTGGCGCAAAAGAAAGATGGCATAGCAATGGTTTGATCAGATAAAGGTAGACTTGGAAGCAAAAAAAAAAAAAATTAATAGTTGGGATAAAGAGGGAAACTACATAAATGGAAAAAGGAATAATTGATCAAGAATTTTTAACAGCCAGGAATTGGTAGGTACCCCATAAAACACCTTGAAAATATAGAAAGACCATGATTGCATTAATGTACACAGCTATGATTTAATAAAAAAGAAAAGAAAAGAAAATATAGAAAGAAAGTCACGTCTCAGGTGAAAGAGTTAGAGATGCCTGAGGGGATAGCTTGATGGGCTGAAAGTACTTTCTGTGAACCACCAGTGGATGTGAGCATTCTGAGAGGCAGAGCTGGCACAGAAGAAAGGGACCAACCTCAGTACTGGCTGACATGCGTATGTGATGTTCCCAAGAGGATAGAAATACAGATCCGTAACTCAGGGGAGAGGTCTAAGCTGGACATGAGGATTTGAGCAACACAGTGTACATATGTAGCTCGAGGCCTTTGGGGCATTGAGTGGGATAAAACCATGCGAGAAAGTGCCATGGCAGCATAGCCAGAAGATGTTGGGATGATGCTCTGCTTTCAGAACTTGTGAACACATGAATGATCTCATCAGCCACTCTTTGTTACTCCTATAACCCCTTGTGTGGGGTTATATGTTAGACTCATCTCTTCTGCATATAATTTTTGGGTTCCCTGCAGGGGTGCCTCTGGGCACTCTACCCCTTGTGGAGTTTGTATTTTGGTTCACCCCACGCTGAGAGTCTGCAGCTCCTTTATCAACAGTGTTAACCCAAGAAGACCCTTCTGCACAGGCCTGTGAGCCCGTGAGCAATGGAAAGGGGTGGGTGAGTGACATGAAAAGCTAATGTGGAAAGATTTGAGAGGGGATGCAGTTCAGCTCAGGAGTTTGAAAGGAAAGAGTGGCTTAGTTTGGCGCAAACAACCAGGGAGAGAATAGTAGAGAGAAAGTGTGTTTCTGGTTCCAGGTCAGGACAACACTGTGTGTGGCCAGGGGAATATCAGAAACTCTGAGATTCACGGTGGTGATGGAAGAGGACGTCTACCCCACGGAGACCCCGTGGGTTACCAGCTGCTTGGATGGAAGGCCTTCACATCTGCCCTCAGGAGTTTGAATAGGAAGTTAAAGGTGGTCAGTTGGTTAAGACCCAAAGCAGGGCTAAAGGGCTCTTGTGGGCTCCACTGTTGTTTTTAGCCATAAGAAAAATAATTATTTAAATGTAGGCTGGTTTACCGAAGACTGGTATAAGCAAATTTGCTGTTTTCAGGTGCTCTTAATAATCCATTGCCTGGTAGGCGATGCAGGTGTACTTTGAGCCTGCCCACACCTGCAAGGGAAGTGATCTGACCTTATTTTAAAATTCTGAGAGTAAAGCACTAGCGCCTAGTTTCGTCACCTCGGTGTAGGCTAAGTGACCAGGCTCTGTACATGCTGCTTTTGAAAATGTGTTCTCCTGTTTTTTATGCAACTCCCTGGGATGTTTGGGAGCTGTGTGTGTGTGTTGGGGGGAAGGACAGTGTCACACCCTTTGTTTGAATTGAGAAATTACTTCTTTCAGTTACCACCACAACTAGTACAGATGGCAAGTTTCAGCATTCATCACTGAGCAGGGGCATCTTTTAGCTACCTCATGCCCCTTTTCTGATGGGAAAGCAAATGAAATGCATGGTGAAAGTTTAGGCTACTTCAACTGCTTTCTTCCAGCCATGGAAGGGAAGCTGGTACATCTGCAATCTACAGCCTGTTTCTTCTGAGCTCCAAGTTTTGCCTTTCAGATAACTTTCTCAACTAAAAGGAGATAATCCATAAGGCACTTGGCGTCTTTGGTAAGAGCTTCAGCCACTGCGAGAGCAAGGGAAGGACATGAGGGAAGCAGCCGATGGATGGTCCGTTTACCATCTTAGAAGAGCTGCAAAGGGACAGGCTTCCCTGTTGTTTTGTTATTCTGAAGTAGGCGTCTCAGACAGAGCTGAGCCTAAACCTTGGCTTGAAACTCTTGCTCTTGGAAATCTTGGAGGAGGCAGAGCCTGGTAGTGGTGGAACAGGTTCAGATTAAATGTATCTGTTTTATGACAGTATCTTATTCCAGGAGACCAGTCCCACAGCACGAAGAGAAGGCAGTTCTTAGTCTACTCTAAATGATTCTCAGCTTACACCATATTATGGAATGGCTTGGCCCTGTGCCCTGAAGAAAAAAGAAATCTCATAGCTGACAAAGTAAGAATATCATATCCAAGCGTTTTTTGGTCTTCTGGGGTTTTTTGTTTTTGCTGTTCTTCTAAACCGAGGTTTCCTGTATTTTCTGATGAAGTCCTCTCCGGCTGCTCCCACACTGGCAGCAGCTTTGCAGCTCAGTGGCTTTGGCCAGTCATCTGGCCTCCGTGCTGACCCCAGCGGGGTACTCTGGCCTCTTTAGTGGCTGGGGCTCTCGGCCTTGTGCTTCCCCACATGGGCTCTGACCGGCGTGGCCTGGGGTTTCCTTCTGTGCCACCGTGTAAGAGGATGCAGCTGTCAAACAAAAATAGCTCTTCAGATTGCTGGCAATTGCAGGCATGGGGGAGGAGGCTTGCTGAAACCCTTCCAGGGAAGGGCGACCCTGGTCCTCAAGCAGAATGAGCAGCACCCCCTGGCCACACCTGCTGTGTGAGAACATCAGGCAGTGCCATAGAGCACAGAAGTGTAATGCCATCAGTAATTATTCATGTTCACCCACATCACAGAGGATGTTCCTCCTCATGTGGAAAGAAACAGAAGAGCTGCCCTTCTTAGCTTTGCACCTCTCCACACTACCGGCCCCTGGGATTTCTTTCTGCCTTGAGCTCCTGTAACCCTTGTCATGTGGCCCATGTACCAGCTTTCACCACATCCAGCCTTTGTGTGTTGTGAGCCATAATCCTGCCCATGTAGGACCGGCCAGGCCTGGAGGGCAGCTTCTTGCAGATGGGTCTGCATTTGCCTCAGTCTTGAAGCTGTTTCTGGGGTCTGATCTCAGGGAAAGGATGTGCTATTTGGCTGGAGAGGTCACACATGCTGCTCAGAACGGGCTTGAAGACGAGCGGCAGTCCACGGAGAGCATAACTCACCTGCAGGTGATGTATCACTCCTGTGCAGCTGAGGGAGCCTGAGGACTCACAGGGTAGTCTTCTGTGGAAGAGGCACAAGTAACGTCCGGAGCAGTGCTGTGTGTGAGGAAGGCAGCCCGGCCTGTGCACAGGAGCAGCCGGCTCTGCGGTCTGCCTGTGGAGGTGCGGCCCACACACACACAGGCAGTGTCTACGCGGCACTGTGTTGGCTGGTCACCCAGCAGATGGGACTGTTGTCGAGGGGCAGTCACTGCAGACAAACCTGTCAGCTGCCATATACTGAGCATCTACTATGCCCTGACACTGCATTTCTTTGTTTGATAAATTCCTGTATTACAGGGAACTCGTACCATCTTTCTCGGTATTGGAGTAAGGAAGAAGACTAAGCACAAGTGCTGATTAAGAAAGTTGCAATTCTAAGAACGTGGTGTCCTGTGTCAGATACCATTTAAATATAAAAGAAATGTGAGACGTAAAATGAGTTTCTAGTCATCGAAATGACCCTGGAGAATGGGACTGTTTAGACTGGGGTTCAGCACAACTTGTCTGTCAAGGCCCCAAAAGTATCTGTTGCAGCCACCCAACCCTCCAGTGTGGTGTGAGGACTTGCAGATAACACTTAAGTGAGAGGTCAGCAGTGCCTCATAAACACAGGCCCCAGTTTCCCCAGCCCAGACTTTACCCCTGGGTGGCAGGAGCTGAGTCCCTGGGAGGTGCCTCAGTGCTTCCAGTAGTGTGGGCCAGGTCCGACACTGAGGCCAGGCGGGCCCCAGGTTAATGCGGACCCGAAGATGCCCAAGTATCTCTGCCTTGTCTTCATCTGTTCGATAGACTTCTCTATTATCTGTCAGTCTGCTCACCACTGCTGGGCCCATGTAGGGTGTTAGTAAGATAACGTGGGAGCACAGGCCGCCCTGGCAGCCTGCACCAGACCGTGACTCTAGGGCCAACTGTGGGCACCTCAGCCAGCCTGGGAGCAGCCTGGCTTGGGGGCCATATGTTTAAAATTCTAAAACTGCATCTCCCATCCCATGCATGCTTGCCTTCCCTTGGCAACCCCGTATCCGTGAGCAAGGACAGCAGCTCTAGGATACTGATAGAAAGATGACTGCCAGGGCACTCAGTGGTCAAGGAATTTGAGGGCTTTGTTAGGGGGTCTTTGGACTAGGAACCCGAGTCCGCTGACAGGGAGGCCAAGGAGGGGAGGGAAGGCTGTCTGGGGAGCCTGGTCATGGTAGGGGAGGTCTGACTGGGGAAGAGCCCTAAGGAGAAGGCTCTTCCAGAGAGAAAAGACCACAGGAACTCAGCAGCGGGAGAGGGAGGGAAGTACAGGATGCCTGGGGAGACCACAGCAGACCGGGGTTCCTGGAGTCAGGTGAGCTGGGGCGGTAGCAGGTAGATGCATGGGGGTGACGGATGTTGAAGGACTTTGCAGATGGATCTTCTTGATTTTGCAGACAGGGAGGAGTGACAGAGCATTTTTGAATTTTGAATATCCATCAAATATTTTTGAAATATTTACTACTGATTTCTCCTGGTGATCTCTAAGCACCATCTTTCATTGAGGCACTTCTTGGATATAGTTGTTTAGCATTAATGTTCATTAAGTAATGCCGAAGAATGACTTGGTTTGGAGCCACTGTGGAAACTGGCCCCGTTTTCATGAGTCACGATGTGAACATCAGCGAACCGAAAGCACTCAGGAGGGTTTTCAGTGGTGAGATGGAGCCCCGGTGAACGTCCCCGGCTCTCTTCCCATACCCTCCCCGTTCTGGCTTGAGGAAATCTGATGTTCTGACTGTGCCCACTTTAGCCTTGCATTGAAGTATCTAGAACAAAAATAAGCATTCAAGTCCTCATCTGTTGATCTGACGAGTCAAATGTCTGTCGTTTTTTGACTAACCTGAAAGAAGCCAACAGGTGTTGAGGGTTCTCATTTGCATCTTTGTCTCACAAAATCAAACCAAAGGCTAAATCTTGTCTCTCCACTCGGACCTTCCCACCCCCTCCCCACCCCAGCTAGTACCGCAGAGTTCTTGGAAGTTGTTATTTGTAGCAAGGCTTCCTAAATTTAGCTCATGCAGGAAGAATCAGGGGCAAATGGGTGCTTTAAGAAAATGCATCTTCAGGCCGGGTGTGGTTGCTGACGCCTGTAGTCCTAGCACTCTGGGAAGCCGAGGCAGGTGGATTGCCTGAGCTCACAGGTTTGAGACCACTCTGACCTAGAGTGAGACCCCCTCTCCAAAAATAGCTGGGCATTGTGGCGGGCACCTGTAGTCCCAGCTACTTGGGAGTCTGAGGCAAGACAATCACTTGAGCCCAAGAATTGGAGATCGCTGTGAGCTGTGATGCCATGGCACTCTATCAACGGCGACAAAGTAAGACTCTGTCTCAAAAAAAGAAAAATATCTTCAATTTAGCAACCTGGACTTAAAACATGAATTATGTGGCTCAACGCCTATGGCCCAAGCGGCTAAGGCTCCAGCCACATAAACCTTAGCTGAGGAGTTCGATTGCAGCCCGGGCCCACCAAACAACAATGATGGCTGCAACAAAAAATAGCTAGGTGTTGCGGTGGGCACCTATAGTCCCAGCTACTTGGGAAGCAGAGGCAGAAGAATCGCTTGAGCCCAGGAGTTGGAGGTTACTGTGAGCTGTGATGTCACAGCACTCTACCCAGGGCGATAGCTTGAGGTGCTGTCTCCAAAAAAAACAAAAACATGAATTATGCTTAACTAAAGGACTGCTTTTATCTTTTGTAATGAATTTCCATGGTAATTTCATTGAGATTTTTGTTTTGTACAAACAAGAAAGAAGAAAGGTAATCTCATCTCCTAGACCTTACCTAGTTTTATTTTTTATTTTTTATTTTTTTAAGACAGAGCCTCAAGCTGTCACCCTGAATAGAGTGCTGTAGCATCACAGTTCACAGCAATCTCCAATTCCTGGGCTCAAACGAGTCTCTTACCTCCGCCTCCCAAGTAGCTGGGACCACAGGCGCCTGCCACAACACCCAGCCATTTTTTTTTTTTTTTTTTTTTTTTTTTGGTTGCAGCTGTCGTTGCTTGGCTGGCCCAGGCTGGATTCGAACCTGTCAGCTCAGGTGTACGTGGCTGGTGCCTTAGCCTGTTGAGCCACAGGCGCTGAGCCTCTATTTTTATTTTTTAATACTGGCTTCTAGTTCTTTTTTTTTCCTGAGACAGAGTCTCACTTTGTTGCCCTCCATAGAGTGCTGTGGTGTCATAGCTCATAGCAACCTCAAACTCTTGGGCTCAAGTGATTCTCTTGCCTCAGCCTCCCGAGTAGCTGGGACTAAAGGCACTCCCCAAAACACCGGGCTGGGTTTTAGAGACAGGGTCTCACTGTTGCTCAAGCTGGTCTCGAACCCATGAGCTCAGGCAATCCACCCCATCAGCTTCCTGGAGTGCTAGGATTACAGGCGTAAGCCACCACGCCTGGCCTGGCTTCTAGTTCTTAGTCCATAGACATACGTTTTTCTGGTTTGCCCTGGAACAGAATAAGAACATGGCCATGAATATGGTGCTGCTTTTCAATCTGTAATCTTTTTAGGGATGCAATTCTGAAGTCTACCTTTTACTTAAACATTACATAATGTCTACAAATGTTATGGGCTGTGAAAATTCTTAAATTGAGGAGGAATAATCAAAATGCATGTGCCATGCATAGGGTTTGGATTACACACACATAAACAAGGTGGAAAATCTCCATATACTCTCTCTGGAGTGGAGACACACTGCAAAGTGACCTCGATAGGGGAGGCCAAGACCCCGAGATCTGGAGCCTACATCCGAAAGCACCTCCAAGTCATCAGTTGCCGTCCCTTGGGTCTGCCACCTTCAAGAGTGTGGCCTGAGAAATTTTTGCAAAGTTTACTTGCTTTTAGATTTATATAAAAGTGCAGAATTAGTCATATTCATAAGACAAAAAGGAGGATGGTGGTTGCCAGGGGCTAGGGAGTGGAGGAATGGGGAGTTGTTTAATGAGGACAGAGTTTCAGTTTGGGAAGATGAGAAGGTTCTGGAGATGGATGGTGGAGAAACAGTTGCACAACCACGTGAATGAACTTAATGCCACTGGCTTGTACACCTAAAAATAGTTAAGGTAAATTTTATGTTACATGTGTTTTACCACCATAAAAAAATATATATATATATTATAGAAAGTGCTTGTCTCCAGCGGGGGAGGACTTTGCTGCGTGTGTTTCTCATAACAGTATTATAACCTCTGATCAAGTGAGGGACAGGCCAAATTTAAGATTTGTTTTCAATATTATTTTTCTTTTTCAGGATCAGCTTTGGGGGTGGGGGTGATTTGCTAAAATTAGCCCTTGGTTAGGTGACTGGCTTTTTTCGCTCCCCTTGTTAGTAAGTGGTAGATGATCGGTGTGAATGGGGAGTTGTGTGCTGCAGAGGCGGGTCGGCAGAGTCCACTGCCTCCTCCACAGGATTGCTGGTCAAAGTAAAGATAAAGACGCCATCTCTGCAGAATGGGCTCACCCATGCCACATGGGCTAAGATCAGAAACCGGGGTTTCTCATCGTGACATTTTTATGAGCAGCTAAAACCACTTTTCCATTATGTGGATTTCCTGATCCTGGCCCCTTAGCAACTTTGTCTCCTCCTCAGGTTTTGGACAGCCCCCTGCAGGGATCCAGTTAGAGTTTTGGTTAGCTTTCCTGGGAGACAGAAAACGCATCTGAAGGGCTTGATCTTTCATTGAAAAGTGGAATGTCAATGAGGTTCTTGAGAAGACTCTTACTTGCAACATTTCAGAAAGAATAGTGAATGTTAGAAGTCATACTTGAAACAAGCGAGAGTCTGATCTCTTTCCTAGTCTTGAAATCAGAATCTTGGCCCTGCCTTTCAAGGACCTGCTGATGTATCGTTTTAAGTGTAATCTTTGGTTTCAGACCCAAAGAAAGACAAAAACCTTACTTTTCGTGGTTACTATACTTGTTGAAACAGAAAACTGAAAAATATTAAGAACTTTTGATGGGCTGAGGCAGCTTGAACCTTTTGTTCAAGAAGAGCCTCTGGAACATTTCCTGAGCTTTCTTTGCCAAGTGACATCTATTGTTTCTTTTGAAACGTAAACACAAAAGCTGGACCAGAAAGCCCTCCTTGGCAGATCCCTTCTAACTCTTTTGCTTCTTTCCTAAATTTTCCAAATTTGTACACGGTATCATTTACTAATTAACATGTTGCTTGGTAATTATAAATGTTCACTGTATATAGGTAGTTATCTCCACCTAGACAAAAACATTTTCTTAATTCTTTTCCTTTCCCACTCTCTCTGGTGCCATCATCAGTATTGGCATAATTCTGTGAACATGTTAAGCCACTCACGGTGCCACGCCAGTCTTAAAGGATAGACAGAGCCCCTTTTCCTTAACTGATTTTGTTTTTGTATTTTAATGAGAAACAAACAAAAAAAGACTCTGGATTGAAACACCATAACTTGACATTTAATAGCCCCATAAAACTTTAATGTTAATTGACTTTCCATCAATTTTTTTCTGAAAACATCATAGAAAATGCTCAATTTTTATTTATTTAATGAAAATGTTATTTTAAAGGAGAAGATAACACTACTTTTTTCAAATGTTAGAAGTAAATAATCAACATTTCCCTAATCTTCCTAGGTGCATTTTTCATTATATTATGCACTAAGTGTTGCTTAGCATTAACAGAGTAAATCATTAAAATTTAGTTGTGAGTTGTGTATGCTGTCTAAGTAGCAACAGTGGGATGATAAGAAATTCCTTCTGCATCTACGTAAATCCATGGTATGAAGGAATCCATGCAAAAGCAAGTACTCAGACTAGTGAAGACATTGCTGCTACTTTCATTACTTGCAAATTTTCTAGATTATTCTGGAATTTTCATTAAGTTTTATTTTTAACCTGTAAGTTTACTAGTCTTTTTGTAATTTAGCTAGACACATCCTATCCCTTATCTCTGTCTCTGAAAAGTTGAACACCAGAGAGTGGTTCTTTGTTTAGATCCTATTAGATGAAACATCTGTTCCACATCACATTAAAACACTTTTGCAGAACTCGATTCGTTAGTACTAGGATAATTTTAAGGTGGCCCAGCTTTCTTGTGGCACTGGGGGACTCATGCTGCTTTCTAAATTAGTAATTAACTGTCATGAATTGTACACATGTGCAGACTTCTGAAGTCTTTTTCAGGTAGTGCGGATTCTGTAGTCTGTGGCCTCCACAAGGGACACTTTCATGCTTTGTTAATGACTAAGCCAGGATGAATAGGTGTTCTTGGGCAGCCAGCAACTGAGCCTTTTTGACAGTTTTGACTCCTTTCTTGACTGAATTTGCATCCTTCTTATTGTAGATCACCGGTGGTGACTGATTCTTAGCTGCCTTTGGTTCCAGGGGACGAGAGGGAGGCTGATGTCCTTTGAATGGTGTGGCCTGAAAGCCTGCTCTTGTTTTCCTGGTCACCAGGATAAGGGATGGGTGCTTTGCAATATTTATTTTCCTTTGCACTATTCTCAGAGTGATCTTTTGTGTTAATTCTTCTCCTCATTCTGTCTCATCATTCAGCAGCCATTTAGTGAGTGCCTACTATGTGCCAGATGTCATTCCAGGGCAGTTTGTTTTTATTATTGTTGTTACCTGTCTTTGAGAGAGCAGGACCTCATCTTACCTTTTGTATTTTCTCTGCCCTGCCTTAGCTGCAGGGGGTCCCCAAGAGAGCCACCCTGTTCCCCTTTACCAGCTTCACAGATGGAAGCTGGAGCTGCCACACCCACTCAGCCATCCCTGTATGAGGGTGGGGCCAGCGTGGCCAGGAGTTGCCTCTTCATCCTCTGCAGCTCACAGAGGGAGGGAGAGATATCCTTCCCCATCTTCCCATGGCAGATTCTCCAGCCCATCTGACAAGGTGTCCCTTCCCCATGAGGCTGACCTTTTTTCCTTTTGAGCATTGGGCACCACAAAGGAGAATGTGACCTCATCTGGGGTTGGGGACTGCCTAAAGGAAGCACAGTGCTTTCCAGTCACACTGCTGTTGGTATTTATTGTGAATGCTCTCAGTAAGCAAAGAGATGTTTAACCCACCTCTGTCTATTCTTTCCATGTTCATCTTTTTTTCTTTTCTCTGAATATAGGGACTGGTGTGATGTTAGATTCCTCTAGAATAAAGTGGCTGTCGGTCAACATTTGTAGCAGGCAAGCATTTCATCCTTTCTCATTGTCCTTGCTTGATTTAAGTTGAGCTGAGACCGAAGGTGACCAGAGAAGGGAAGGTGGGAACTCCCTCTGGAATTGTTGGTCTAAAAGGAGGGTGGAGGAATTGTGTGGGAGGAAAGAATTTCACAAACTTCTGGTCTGATCCACTGCCAGCTCTCAATTAAAAGTCAATGAAAAGAAGTGAATGAGTCATTTCAATGGCAGCCATAGGGAATGATCAGTACGTATATCTATAACAACAGAGTCACCTGGTCCCCATGGAGGGAAGGAGTGAGATTACTTTTTTTTTCTAAGAGTAGCATCTCTCTTTCAGGCTTCTTGACTATTAACTCACAGCTGGGATGCCTCTCTGCGTTTGGAGGTGTTCTAGGATTTCAGACAACTGCTGGATATTCCCAGCAGAGCATAGCCTCCAGAGTCCAGGAGAAATGAGGATGAAAACAGAAGGGGGCATCTGGGGAAGATGAAGTGAAATTTGAATGAGGGAGGATCTTGACTTTTCTCTTCCACCAGATGGTCTTTAAATCTAATCCTTGGGTCAAGGCCCATTTGATATCAAGTGAAGTGTTCCCATGTGGATATCAACGGTGGTAAAATTCACCTCATTCAGGACCCAGAGGGGCCTTTCTGAGAAGATGTAATGATTGACTCACAGCTAGAAACAAAATACACACAAACTGTGCAGGGGAAAAAGTGTTTTTTTCCTGACCCTTCGTAACTAGGGGAGGCAGGGAAGGGAGAATGGTCTCACTCACGTCTTTGTGCAGACAGCAGTTCCCACTCTGAACCGGTTTCAGCGGCAAGGAGTTTATTAAGAGTTAGTGAATGCTCATGGGTTCCTCACAAGAGATGGAGAAGCAGGCTTTCGGCTGAAGTTCCAAGAAGGATCCCCAGACCACATAACAACTGGTCCAACAGACTGTGTTAGAACTGCCCCCCTGCACCTGCACCAGCAGAGCACCCCAGCACAGAGCTCGTGCACTCTGCCCACCTGTCTCTTCCCAAGATGATGAGTCTGCACCCTAAAATCAAGGGAGATTGGGAAAGAGAGTGTAGGCGGCTCTTGTGTTGGAAAAGTGAGATTCACAAGGTGCAGAACTATCAAAATGTAGAGAAAGTGTGGATGATTTGGGGCAGTCACAGGTTTAGACTATGAGTAAACATAACACAGAAATTTTTAATGCTGGGGGTTAACAATAAAAGTCTTAGTAAAAAAATTGAAACTTTAAAAAAATTATTCTAGAAGACATATTTTGTGCCATTATCTTCTGAGGGACTTGTTTGGGTCCACGTCACTGTTCTACCTATCTGTCCTTTTATTCTTGTAGGTTGGTTATTTTTCTAGTTTCTGATGTGTCTTCCTCCTTCAATTGTCCGTAACTTGGTGGCAAGATTCTGTGAAATTAGGCAATTAAGAGAGGAAGGTCTAAAAATGGTCTGTCGGGGTGGTGCCTGTGGCTCAAGGAGTAGGGCACCAGCCCCATATACTATAGTTAGTGGGTTCAAAACTGGCCCCTGGCCAAAAACTGCAGAAAAAAAAAAAAAGAGAGAATAAAAAGATAAGCCATAGACCTGGAAAGAGTATATGCAAAGCATGTGATAAATAACATTTATCCAAAATATATAAAGAACTCCTAAAGCTCAATAACAAAAATGATCTGTCTAGGTGACTCATGCCTGTAATCCTTGCACTCTGAGAGGCTGAGGCAGCTGGATCATTTGAGCTCAGGAGTTCGACACCAGCCTGAGCGAGAGTGAGACCCTTGTCTCTACTAAAAATAGAAAAAAACTAGCCAGGCATGATGGCACATACCTGTAGTGCCAGCTACTTAGGAGTCTGAGTCAAGAGGATTGCTGGAACTTAGGAGTTTGAGGTTCCTGTGAGCTATAATGCCAGGGTACTCTATCCTGGGGCAACAGAGTGAGACTCTGTCTCAAAAAAGAAAAAGAAAAAAAGGTCTGTCTGTTTCTTCATGAAATTATATTCTCTTACAAAGAAATATCAGATTTTTATATTTTTTCTTACCATTCAAGACCTTCTGAACTATTCTTTCTTTCTTTCTTTTTTTTTTTGGAGACAGAGCCTCAAGCTGTCACCCTGGATAGAGTGCTGTGGCATCACAGCTCACAGCAACCTCCAATTCCTGGGCTCAAGCGAGTCTCTTGCCTCTGCCTCCCAAGCAGCTGGGACCATAGGCGTCTGCACGGCCATTTTTTGGTTGCAGCTGTCGTTGTTTGGTGGCCCGGGCTGGATTCGAACCCGCAAGCTCAGGTGTATGTGGCTGGCACCTTAGTCCATTGAGCCATAGGCGCCGAGCCCCTTTGAGATAAATTCTAAGTCAAACTGGGTAAAGCCCAAGCTCTACTGTTTATTGGATATTGGCAAAATATTCTGATAAGAGAAAAATACTATTACTTTATTCATAAATTGTTTTTGTGATTTTAAGCATGAACATATGAGAAACTGGTAGGATGTCCTCTAACATATAGTAAATGTTGAAAAAACTGTTGCAATTCCTTTTTTGGGGGGGTGTTGTACTGTGTTGCCTTGGGTAGAAGGCATAGCTCACAGCAACCTCAAACTCCTGGGTTTGAGCGATCCTCTTACCTCACCCTCCCAAGTAGCTGGGCTTACTGGCATCTGCCACAATGCGTGGCTAGTTTTTCTATTTTTAATAGAGATGGGGTCTCATTCTTGCTCAGGCTGGTCTTGAACTTCTGAGGTCAGGCAATCCACCCACCTTGGACTCCCAGAAATGCTGGTATTACATGCATGAGCCACTCCAGCTAGCCAGTTGTTTCAATTCTTGCTATGTCACAATCTGTATATTTTATAAAACTTACTATTGTACGTCATCTCTGAATTCGTCCCTCAGTGGTCTACCTTTTATCTGTTCAGAAGTGTGGCTTTAAGACCTGAGGTATTGGCGTCACTGCTGAGCTTGTTAGAAATACAGAATGTGAGAGAGACCTCAGCAGCAGCAGCTGATGATGAAGAGAGAGACAGTGGTAGAGGGGTGCATCTTTTATTTCTATTTTTAAAGGGACGGGACACCAATTCTATCGCACTTCAACCTTGAATTGAGGGGGTGGGGGGAAGGTAGTTGAGTTCCTTCCCCCACCCGCTAGCCCTGAGCCCTGAGAGGGGGATTGAGCCTGAGAGGAGAAGGAGTTTCTTCTTCGAAAGCCTCCATCCAGGACTCCTACTCCCTCCCGAGCCCCCTCCACCCTCCTCCTCTTTGGCCGTGAGAGGAGGAGAGAAGGAGACCAAAAGCCTCTTAGCAACACAGACCCTTTGCTGCTGTTGCTGCTGCTTGGCCCTGGCTGGAGACATCTCACTACACCCAGGAGCAGCCACTTCCCCAGCGCTCCTCCTCCTCCACTCCCCCCCTTTATTACCCTTTGTGTCATTCTCGCAGCTCCAGGGAAGGCACTCAGAAGTGGGGGGCAGGAAAGACAATTATCCACTTCCCAGTTTTCTGTGGATATGAAGATTTACCCCTAGTCATCAGTGGGACCGCATGAAGTCAGCCAGAAAATCCGTGTCCAACTTATTTATCTTTTCAAACTGTCTGGATTTTTTAATGTATGTGCAAAACAGATTGTACTTAACTATTCATGAAACATCTGTTGATCCTCTACTCTTGTCAGGCACTGTGCTAGGCATTTGAAATCAAAGATGGTCCCTGCAGTTTAATCTGAAGAGATATCTTAAATGTGTTCCACAAGTGTATTGATCATGTCTTTGTTTTGGTGTTTCAACCTAAATAAATTTTTA
>CAUYON010206969.1:0-18318 GCA_963573935.1 Arctocebus calabarensis | reverse complement strand
TACAGCCTTTGTATTAACCTGGATGGAAGTGGAACACATTATTCTTAGTAAAGCATCTCAAGAATGGAGAAGCATGAATCCCATGTACTCAAGTTTGATATGAGGACAATTAATGACAATTATTGATACGGTGGGGGTGAGGGAAGGGGAGAACAGAGAGAGAAAGAATGAGAGAGGGGTGTGGAAAGGAAGAGCAGAGAGAGGGAAGGAGCGAGGGGGTTGGGGTCTTGGTGTGTGCCACACCTTTTGGGAGCAAAACACGATTGTAAGAGGGACTTTACCCAACAAATGCAACCAGTGTAACATGGTTTCTTGTACCCTCAATGAATCCCCAACAATAACAAAAAAGGCTTTTGTATAAAAGCCTTTATAGCCTTTTGTATAAAACACATGCACCATCTTTCATGCTTCCCATGTCCCTTTGTTCTATATTTTCTGTTAAATGTGCATTGTCTAGCACATACAGCCTTTAGAAATTTTCTATGTTACTATGAACATGGAAAGAAGGAAGGCAGGTGAGCTCACTGTTTCCCTGTCTCATTAACACAAAAGCTTATGAAACCACACCCTGTCATTCTGTTATTTGCACTGGATTTGTTTTTACAAAGTGATGTTTTAGGAATATTATGAAATATTCCCACCTTCACAAATGGTAGATAGAGCCTACCTCCCATGGGTGAGATGATCACAATGACCTCTGCCGTTGAGTACTTTGGACAGACTGTCGACACATATACAGGGCTGATTTGGTGTCAGGTGCCACGGCAGGTGTTACAGGAGGTGGGGCTGCACATCCTATGCGGAACATGGTGAGCTGCATGCTCTCCTGTGATAGAGCTGGTAGAACCACAAATATCTGGCCTATCCTTGCCTTCTCACAAGATAGTAGAGCATTTCTGTCTTCTAGCCCTCCCACTGTTCCAAGTGCCAGGCAGACCCTTGCCCCTACCTGCTCACTATACTATCCCACTCTGCCCTTGACCTGCCCTGTGCCTCACCTTGTTATTTGTTTTCATTACTTCATCCTGATATTGTGCATTGGTGTTCAGGACGAATATTCACACTGTGCTCATCTTTCTCCTTGACTTCAGTCAGGTCGCACTCTCTTCCAGGTTACTACTCTAGCATGTCTGGAACATTCTACAAGCCCACACTGTCCCTGGGAGCTCCCATATTCTATAACCTTATGGGTCAGTGTACTAGTTTAACACTGCTATTGTAACAAATTCTTACAAATGCACGGCTTATGGTACAAATTTATTATCTTACAGTTTGGGGGTCAAAAGTCCAAAATGGCTCTAGCTGGGCTAAAATCAAGATGTTTGCAGGACTCTGGCCTTTTCTGGCTTCTGGAGGCTTCCTGCATTCCTTGGCATGGAGTCTTCTCTCCATTTTCAAAGTCAGCAATGACCAATGAGTCTTTCTCAGAATGCCAGTCTCCCTGGCTGTGAACTCTGTGCCTCTCTCTTTCCATTTAAGGACTCTTGTGATTATACTGGGCCCACTGATATCCCAATACAGCTGATTAACAACCTTCATTCCATCTACAGTCTTAATCCCCCCAGTTCAGACTCCCGAATTGTTCCTGAGCCATGGGAGGAGATTCTACTCATATATTAGTAGGAGGTAGCCTGTGAAGCAGTTAGCCAGAGGAGATAGATAAAAGAGGTCTTGGAAACATCTTTTCCTTTATACTACACAGCTTCCTCTCACATACATCATGATTTTGCCAAGAAGCATCATATGTTGTTGAAAAACTTATTAATCATTTTGAGACTACAATAGAAAGTTCTGTATGTACCTATTGGCATCAAAAGGGCAAAATAAACATGCACTAAATATTTAAATTACAAAATTGGGGACATCTAGTATTAAATGCCACATAGGTTATCAGTGCAATAAATAATAACAAACAGTTTTCAGTGTTTCTTGGGACTTAGTTCTATGTCAAGAAGTGAGCTGAATATTTCATATTCAGATTATCTTTTGATTTCTAAAACAACTGTATGGTGTAGGTACTATTGATATTTGCATTTTAAAATTCAGAAATATAGGCTTCAAGAGGCTTGATATGTTGCACAATGTCACACAGCTGTATGTGGAAAGGAGGGATTTGAACCTGGGTTTGATTTCATTTCCCAAATGCAGTCACTAAGCTATACTGCTACTTTAGGAGTTCAGAAAAGGAAACAATCAAGGTAGAAGGAAGGCTTCCTGCAGCTAGTGATATGTAAACACACATTTAAAAGGTTGTTCAATGGGAATCCCCTTAAAATCTCTCTTAAGATTATACGTGAACCAGAACTTTTTAACCCTGTGGCTACTAAAACAGTTTCACCCCTCAGATTTCCCTTTGCATTTCGGCAATGTGCATCTATGAGCCATGTTGCTTTTATTTTGATCTCCCACTCCCAGCAAAGCAAGGGTATTAAAAAAGAAGTCACCTTTGTTTTCTTTAGGTCTTAGGTTGCTCTCTTCTCTGCAGCCTTGGAGATACATTTCCCAGTGTGGCCAATGAGGGCGTGCTTGTGTGCAGGGTAAGAGCAGATGGGATATACTGGGGTGGGGGGTACTTCCAGTGTGCTCTAGGGGCTATTTTAAGGAGCATAAACTGATAAGGTAGAAATTACTTATATCTCTTTAGAGGCTTTGCAGGTCACACGGGTCATCCATTTATTCATTCATTACCAAGCATTCATTTTGCAGACACTGTGGGTATAGAACAGAGAAAGATATGAGCTCTACTTAAAAAAAGAAATCTAGGAATCAAAAGGAGAAAATAAATAGAAACCATTCTCTATGAACAAATAAATTCAGACTCAGCTACAGCAAACAAGCACAAAGTGTCAGGCGCATTAAGCATTATCTGGTGCTGACACTGATTCTACCTTGTAGGTAATAGTATTCCCTTTCCATGAATAAGAAAGCAATGTTGGAGAATTTAAGTAACTTGCTCCCAAACCCCACAGCCAGCAGTGGATTAGTTAGGATTCAAATGCGCTCTTGCCTGACTTTAAAACAGTCACTTTGTAGTGAACCACGTGATCCCCCTGCATAACCTTCCCAAGCAGGGGGCAGCACAATTTTTAAAACAGGGTCAAATGATAAATATTTTAGGCTTTGCAAGTAAAGGTACAAGTGGAAACTATTATTTAGATACTTATATATTCATTTAAAATAAAACCAATTAAAATGTAAAAATTATTTTCAGTTTATAGATCATAGCAAAGCAAAAGGCAGGGTTTTTCAACAGATTATAGTTTTCTAGCTGCAGCCTCAGAGCAATTTCTCTCTTCCTTCTAGAGCCTATAGATGGATGTAGATATATAAAATATATACACGTAACGTATATGGTATATATATTGCATATCCACAGATATTGCATGTTTGTATACATAGCTATTTCCACATTTCTCTTAAACTATGTTCTAATGTATGAGTACACATATTGTCACTTCTACTATGCTGTGATCTTTGGAAGTCAAAGACTGTTAGTGCTACCTCTGTTCTTTTAGAGAACAATCTGTGAATTCTTGGCCATAACAAACCTAATAATGATAATGTTGAACAGATGATTTGTTAAAAAAATTTACAAGGAGACTCCATGGAGATGCCCATCCATATTTGTGTTTTTTTAATAGAGTCATCAAGTTTGTAACAAGACAAGATGTGATGTTGCTCCTTAGAGTAATTTTGGGAAGGGCTTAGAATTTTGGAGGTAAATAGGTTTCCAGGCACACACTCCCTGGGCTGTGAAGCTGGAAAGCCTAACGCTGATGCTCACGAGATGTTGAGAGATTTGGCTTCTAAATTTGTTTCTGCCACTTTTCCTTTATGGGAGAGTATGGTTTATAGATTACAAATACCCATGATGAAAATGATGATGGCGAGTCTATATTCACTTAGTCCTTACAATGGTTAGCTACTGGTGCAGGATCCCACATGTGTGAAATTGCTTAATTCTCACACCAACTCTCAAAAGTAGGCCATATTATTATTCCTATTTGTTAGGTGAAAAACCTGAGGGATGGAAAGGGTAAATAATTTGTTTAAGGTCATACCCTTAGGAACTGACAGAATAGGAGTCAAACCAGGCAAGCTGGCCATAAAACTGTGGTTCATTATTATGAAAATGTCTGTGGTGTTTGTGACTTCTCCAGAGCAATTTATATAAGGAATTGTGATTTCAACAGAACGTGGGTGGAGGTTTCCCATGCCTGGGTTTGGGAACCTACAGAGGCTCTATCTTTTATCTTTTCTGTCTGAAGCGATGCGGACTGTTAGTCCTCACTTGTGCTTATAAATTCTTCTGATTTTTTAAAAAATTCATTGAGCAAGTGGCAGTTGCTTCTGGAGAGTAGGATTCCTCATACTCTTTTTGCCCTTTTGTTACCTAATAAGTTTCCCTTCAGGAGGTGTCAGGTTATTCATGCTTGTCATGGCTAAAGAATGATTGAGGAGGAACTGTTGGGTGCTCAAAGAAGACAGCCATTGTGGCAAGAAGACTTGAGACCTTGAGACGGTGGTTGTTTGCAGGTAGCATGAGGTGGTAGCCTTCGATCATCTGAACACCTGAGGAAGCAGAGCATCATGGTGAAAACCCAGACTATTCCAGACCCAGCTCCAGACTTTTAAGCTGTGTGCAACAAGGAAACTACTTACAAAACCACCAATTTGCATGTCTGTAATCCCCAAATAGCTAAAAATGGAAAATATTTTCATAAGCCCAGGGACTCATTTGGCAGCTATACTTGACCTGAACTGGCATGAGACTTCTTATGGTCTTTCTTTACCCACTCAGTGTGAACATCATGTGTTTTGCTGAAAAATATTAACATGTGACTATGATGTTTTTTCACAGACTATGCAGGTGGGGCCAAAAAAATAAAATATGTATACTATATTTTATTTAATAAAAAATAATTATGGATTTAAAAATGCATTTGGCCTCAAGAGTTTTGAGTAAGGGATGGTGGCCTTGTACTAACTACCTCATTAGATCGCTGTGTGGATTAAGTGGAATGAAATGTGGAAAGAACTTAGTGGAGTTACATTGTAAAGCAACAAATACTGCATTTCCTAAATATCTCTTGCATTCTGTGAATTTGGCACATTAGTTGAGCAACTGTGCTCTGTAGTGCCATGAATTTTACTCTCTTTATAAGAATATCATAATATAGAAGAGTGCTCCACTAGTGTCTCCAGGATTTTTTTTTCTCAAGATAACTTCTACTCAAATAAAACCTCTCATTTAGCTAAAATTCCATGACTAGGTATCTACCTAGAAAAAAGAAAGCATTTTATCACAAAGATAACTGCAAAATATGGAAACAACCTAAATGCCCACCAACTCAGGAATGGATTAGCAAACTGTGATATATGTATACTGTGGAATGCTAGTCAGCCATAAAAAGATGGTGACTTTACACCTTTTGTATTAACCTGGCTGGAATTGAAACACATTCTTTTTAGTACAATATCATAAGAATGGAAAAGCAAATATCTAATGTAGTCAATGCTAATAAGAAGCCAGGAGACAATCTAAAACATACCCACATAGGAGAAAAACTCAATTCAGTTCAAGTTGGGGGGAGATGGATCAAGGGGGAATTACAGTGCTCTCACTTAATGGGCATGAGATGGGGGTGTATGGCACAGCTTTAGGGTGCAGAATGCAACAAGAGGGACCCTACCTACAGATTTGCATATTGTGACCTGATTGTTTGTGCCCTCACATTGACCTGAAATTTAAAGAAAGGCATCCTTCATAGGCATTGATGCTGGTGCTTTCATGATTTTAAAAAATCTCAACAGAAATTTTTTTTTGTCACAAAGAAGACTTATATTTCTTATGCTAACGTCATCTAATTTTGGATGACTGAAATATCATGAGGTTTTCCAGTTTTCATCACACCAGTAGGAACAACCAGCCTCACACATGCACCAGCAACAACAATGCCATCTCTACTCCTTGGCCAAACACATGTCTCTAGTTATTAAGACCCATTCCATATTTAGAGATAAACATGTAAACAAACATATACCTTAGAATCAATGATTTATAGCATTGTCCCACCAAGAGGTATACTCTGATGGAATTCAGGGAGGCTACTTTCAGCACCCTATAAAACAAATAATAACAAAACTTCCTCATGAATAGACATGTTCTAAGATGGCGATGGGCTACCTCTGTTATTAATTAAAGTCCAGTTCCCTGGCGGTGGGTAAGGTGAGTCCAGACAAATGCTTATTTAGCATATTGCAGCAGGACTTCAAATTCTTCAAAGCCATTTGCATTAAATGACCTCAGAGATGCTTCCAACTGTCGGATTCCTGGAGACTTGAGGAAGAAAAAGGAGACAACCCAAGAGTATGGGGGAGAAGTAGAGGAGAGTCCCTTGACCTCTGAGGGTTTGACTTATGGACTGTTTCCTGTTGACAGGTTGGTTCAGGAGGCTGAGTTGAGGTTGAATCAGTCATATATTCTGCTCTGCTTCTATCCAAAGGGCACAGTATGGGGAAAAGTGTTTAGTTGTGAAATGCCTTTTAACTGTGATAAAGAAAATTTCACATTTTACATGAAATTGTGACTCAACTTGGCAACGTTTTGTAGGAGCAGTGGGGATGCTACTCACAGTCTTTAAATTAGTTACTGCTAATGCATACTGGCATTCTATGATGAAAGGATTTAAAAGAGTGAACGTAATATACCCCTTCCCCCCTTCCCTGTCAGAGCTCTGAATAAAAGAGACATAGGTGTTGATAGTTGGAGAACAAAATACCATCTTTGTTACTGGCAAAGCAAATACTGGAGATCAATGCTGCATGGGCTTTCTAAACTTGTTTCCCAGAATCAGTCTGGCTTTTCCATCCTACCAATGAAGGTACTAGAAAAACAAACAAAAACTCTAATGCCATAAATACTTTGTCCTGGGGGTAGAATCTTCCTCTGATTTTCAGAGGACACAATTGCTACCCATGAGTAGTGCGGCCTGCAAAGGTGGGCAGAGGGGTGAGCTATGTTAAGTTTGTCCCAAACTCTCCAGTTTGATGACTTTTGGGGCCCTCTAGAGAAGTGTAAGCAAGACAAAAGAGATTTAGGGAAAATCTATCTTTATGGAGACCTACCACCACCTAACCAGCCTTCCCCTTGCATTAGGACCTTTATGGGAGAGAATAGCTTATATCCTTTGTGGTTTGTTCACTCCCTGAATGGAATTTTATATTTGCAAACTTTTAAATACACACAAAACTGTAATTAACCTTGACCTTGATGTTCAGAAGAAAAGAGATGATTCTATCAAAAGGAGGCCCTCACTGGATTGCACAGTGATATAATGGAGAGGCAAACCTAGAAAATGTTCCCTGGGTACATCTGTGCAGAAGAAACCAGCTGTGTGAACTGGACTGTCACTTGTCTAGGCCTCGTTCCCCTCAGGGGTTAAGCCCAGTGGTACACTGGATACTGCTCTGATCCCTTCCAGCGCTTACATTTTCTCATACTCAGCTCTCCTGTTTCCAAGAACAATAATTACTGCAGAAAATATCATCTTGCCCTAGATTGTGATCTTCATGACTTCATCTGTGTGAACAGACAAACATCAAAAGGCAGCTGAAGCAGAACACAGGATCTACGGCTATGTCAGGGCCCCTTCCTTAAAACCTCCAGTTGAGATAAACTTTCAAACAAATAGCATTTGTGTGTCAGGAGGGAGGCGGGAGAAGGTGGTACAGTTGCTGGGACAGTGAGCACTTTGTCTTTCCAGAAAGTCTACCTGGAGGGTTTGCCTGTGTCGGAGCCCAGGGCTGGGGAAGAAGAACAGGATGTGGGGAAGCAGCTTCCTCCTGGAGCCTTCCAACTCCTCTCTGTGACCCCCACCTATTTCCAAACTCTGCTCTCTACTCTGTGTGAAGAAATTAATTATATACCATTGCCAGGTGAAGCTTGGAGTAATTGGTCAGTCTTTTATCAGATGTAGACATTTTCATTTTTAGGGATGAAATAAAAGATATCATTTGTACTTTAAAAAATGAACACAAATGCACATGTGCACAAAAGAATAATCACATGGTTTTCTAGCACGGAGATGAATCTGAATCCCCAGTGGAGGAGAAACAAAGTGCTAGTGGCACTAACACACCCCCCACTCCTCCATCACATCCTGGACTCTCCTGGAGGCCTCCCCCGCCCTCGCAGAGGCTGCTGCACTACCATGTGTATTTCTCCAGTACACTTCCTTGGCCAAGTAGGGCACTTATTTTGTTTTCACACACATCTATCCCTTCAAGACTGTGAGTCCTTTGACTGTACCTGATTCACTTTGATTTTCCAGGCCTAACCGCTGGCATCTGGAGAGCCATAAATGATCTTTGAGAGAATTTGGAATTAAGAAACATACTAAACACCTTTTGGGGTTTCTGCTGTCTCATCACCATCCCGTATCAGTGCTCCCTAATAAGAGGTCACTCCCTGGCAGCCAGTTTTATCCTACCTGAGACTCTTGGTGTGAGACAATTGGAGTCCCTCTGGCAGGTTGAGAGAGAAGGCTCTCAAGTGACTTTCTACACATGTATACAAGGAAACAATGTAAGCTCTACACAAAATATGAATCGACTTTTTATTTACAAAACTAATGCAAGGTTATAATAATAACCTACACATGCACAGTCATATGATGTAGAAGCTAATGTACAAGAAAGGCCAAAAATATTTTGTAAAAGAAAAATCAGAAGGGATGGGATCTTGTCCAGATAAAAACAAGATGGTAATGAAATATAAGTACTGCATATCGGTGGAACAGAAAAAATCTGGGCACTTACTCCCTGATAAACGGGGCACTTCAGTGGGGAAAGGGACAGATAATTATGTTTGTAATGATACAGAGATAATAGATTCCATATTTGGATGAAAATGAAGTTAGGCTACCTTAAATAGAGTAGTAAAATAAATTCACATGGACGGAACAAAAAAGTCAAATAGTAAAATCACTACTAAAAAGTGATACTCTGTATTAAAGACTATTTTCATACTTTGAGGTAAAGAGGATTTTCTAAGACAGGAAATCCAGAAGTTATAAGGGAAAAACAAAATTAGCAGTTTCAGTTATGTTAAAAAACAATATTGATAATTTAACAAGTTCTTAATAGAGACCCCATAGGAAGAAGACAAATGATTATTACAAAGTATATACAATTCATACAACACACAAAAGGCTAATATTCCCTGGATGCAAAGAGCTTCTACAAATTAAGAATTAGAAGACTATCTAGCAGAACAATGAATGAGGGCATAGTTTTAAGACCCTTTTTTTTTGTAAAATACTAATTTGTATTCAAAGCAATAAGCAAAATTATAATTTGCTCTGTGTCCTCTGTAAGTAAGGTCTATGAAGTTATGTAAGAATCAGCTCTTCTTAAATATGAGCTGTTTAATTTTGACATTGAATTCACCTACGGTGACTTAACAGAGAAATCAAGAATGTATTGTGTCCCCACTCAAACTCACTTTCACTATTTGTCAGGAATACCCCCTACCACACAGAGCACTGGGGAGGATTAATAGCGACGATGCATTAGAGCCCCAGGAACAGGGGCGGGCAAATACTGGCGCACAACTCAATTATTTCTCCTTCACCTTTCTTCTCTCTCAATAGACTACTTCCAACAGGAGCTGTTTTACAAGGGAGGGCGAGAGGGAGACAGGAAAAGGGAAGGTGGGCCTTGGTCCATGTGGTCCGTTCCTGGTGCAGTTCCTCCACTAGCCACATGATGGCGACATGAGCTTTGAAGCGCTCTCGCTCTCAGTTCAGCATTTTAAATCCCAGGTTTTAAAGCCAGGGGCGCCTGGGTGTGTTTGTGTTTGTGCCTGTAAGCCAAAGCTATGCTCAGCGTTAGCGCTCTCAGCTGAGCTGTAATGCAGGTCGTTGCGAAAATCTACAAGGATTTCACGGGTTTTTCTTGCTAGAAAAATTCCAGCAAGACTTTTATAGTGAAGAGTACCTTTTCAAATCGGGGAGAATTTCCTCAAATACGTGGCATCTGCCCCGCTGGGTTTGCAATATGTGTGCAGGTATTGCGGTTAATGAGCCACCAGCTTGTGGCTCCCAGGGCCAGGCTGGAGCAGTCAGCTGGTGGAATGACGGGAACTGCAATCCTCTGCTCTGCACCAACATGCCCCGAGATGGGAAAATGTGATTTGTGACACAGCGGCTTAGGAGTAATAATGAAAGTGTAATTGTTCCAGGTGGAGTGCGGTCTGTCAGTTGTAAAGCTGCTTCACCGCATGAGTGAGACTTCTTAGCTTTCATTTTTCCAGGACAAGGAAAGACACAGCAACTACCCTCCTGTCCCCAGTGAAAGTTAGATCTGTTTATTTGAACTCCAGAGGAAAGTTGCCCCCCAAACTCAGAAGAACCTGCTTCAGCTCCAGGCTCCCTGGGGCAGCCTGTCTGTTCAGGCAGAAGCGCCCAAGACAAGGATGTGGCATTGAAACCTGTTTGTCTCACCCTCTGCTGCCTGGGATATGTTGTAATATTTTGTTTACTTTTTGTTTTCATCTTCTGAAAAAAAAATCCTTGAATATACACTTTTCTTTATAGTTTATAAGCATTTCTCATCTGGTCTCCATCACAGCCCACAAACGGGACAGAGGCTTTTTACTTGATTGGACAGACTGGGACACCACAGATGAGAAAGATGGACTGGCGTGTCCAGAGTTTTTCTTTACCAGCACAAGGGGGGAGAGCAGAGATCTCCAAGGAGGGTCACCTGGGTTTGTGTCCCTGTTCAGCTACTATAAGTTAATTAGTCTCTGAACCCCAGCTTCCTTGCTAATCAGTTACTCTCTTGGGTTTGGGGAAGGACTGAAAGAGATAATCCATAAGATACTTAGCACAGGTCCGGAACATCTGCTGTGGCTGAAAAAGAATGGGTGTGCCGTGAGTATCCTTTTGCACAGTTTCCCATCCTCTCAGCCCCGTGTTCTGCACACAGCATATGCATCTCCACAGCTTTTGCATGAGGTACTCTTCCTGCCTTGGAGCCTCTCTGGCCGACCTGCAGAATTTTGCTCAGCTTTAAGGATGGACGGAGAGCATCATGCTGTGTGTGTGTAGGCAACCTGGCCAAAGGGGGACAGGAGCTGTTGGATGAATGCTTCTCTTCTTTCCCCCAGACTGATGGTTCTGCATAGTATCTCAAATGGGGCAGGGAAACCAAGCCACGGTCATTCCCAGGTGTTGGCAAACTGATGTTGCTTTTCCACTCATGCTCCTGCCTTCCTGCTTCACTCCGTGGCGCTTCATGCTTGTTCCTTGGAATTGCCTCTCAAATAAACTAGCTCCAGACAGGCTCTCGCTCAGGCTATTTGAGGACCCAGGCTAGGACAAGATTGGAGATAGCATAGGCCTCTGACTCCAAGGTCATAAGTCCTTAGGTACACACACACATACACACACACTCACTCACATACTTTGTTTCACGTCGGTGGTGGGCAGGTGTAGCAAGTGGGAGTCTAGCCAACTCTGAGTTATTTCTAGACCATCTCTTAAGTTTTGGGGACGTCAAAGGGCATTAAGTGTCTTTGTCAGGTCCTTTCTGGACATGGTTCCTGTGCATTGATGGGCACAAGTGTTCAATCCCAGACACTCCCCTGCCCCCAGCAGCCACCAGCTTAGATCCACGGCTGGCATTAGGTGAAGCCAGAGCTGTCTCGATTATGTGATTTAAGGGCACTATTAGGCTCGACGATGCAAATTTATTATATGGGTGGGGTGACACTTTAACTTAGGCTCTTTGTCACACTGGGGTAAGTTGGAGCTTGTAGCAAGGTAGGCAGTCTTAGGTGAGTGCCATATGCCGACCCACTTTAAGCTGCGATTTATTGATGACCAATTATGAGTCAGCACCCTGCTAACACTTCAATATAGTCCTTTCTTAATGTAGGCTTAATGGTAGAATAACCTAGATCACTTAAAAATGCCAAGTATAGTCCCCACTCTCCTCCATTCCCTTTCATTCTGTTTTAATTGGTCTGAAGACGGGCTTGGGCATCCAGAAGTCTCAAGAGTGGTTCGTATAGAACCACTGATACCCATTGTCTCTCTTCTTCCTCACCCCAGCCTTCCTAGAACTATATCTTATCACCACCACCACCCCTTGCTTTGCAGAATGGGAAGCAGTGAATGTTGTGGAGTAAAGACACACAGCCAGTTAGTTACCTAGGGAACGAAAATTCACAAGCAGATCTGACTCCAAAATGCCAGGCTCCAACAAAGAGAGTAATGCTCGCCAAATTCCCTCTCTAAAAATCTCCAAACAGAGGAGGGTAAGCATATTCCTCCAAGAGAGGGAATGAGGGTGACCAAAGGCAGATTGGGCCTTTCTTAGAAGTCACGTGCTTCATCTCAAAAACTTCTCACTTGTTTTTGTAAAAAGCTGAGATTTTACATTATTTTCTATAAAGTCAATAACTCCAGGAAGTCAGACTGGGGCTGTTAGCACACCCTGTTGTTGCAGGGGATCACATATCCAGCACAAGCAGCCCAACCCTGATCCATGCACCACTGGACAGGAGAGGCCTGGGGGACGCTACGAGGGGCCGGACATGGGGGGAGGAGAGAGAAGAATGTGGGGAGGAAGGGTAGTGAAGTGTGAGGTCCTTCCGATCAATTCTGCTTCTATTTCCCACCATATTTGTAAAGAAAATTCTTAGCTCAGGTAGATGCAGGCATTAAAGACTACAGCAAAATCACAAGCTTGCAATGGGAATTTCACTTGTCCTGTGTTTTAGAAGTCAACAAATATTTTCTATAAAAGGTGAGATAGTAAGTATTTAGGCTTGTGGCTCATATGGTCTCTATCACAGCTACTCAACTCTGTTCCTATAGTATAAAAATAGCCGTAGACACTACAGGAATGGATGGGCGTGGCTCTGATCCAATAAAACTTCATGTATGAAAACAGACAGGTGGGTCCTGGCTTATGGCCATAGTTTGCTAAACCTTGCTCTATTTTGCTTACTTATAAACATGAGTTAGGTAATTAGCTTAACTTTTGTTATTTTTACTTGATTTATCTATAAACTTTCAAAGTAAGAGCTGGACTGGGTACTCATAACAGCTTTAATTGGTGCTCTCCAAACACACTCAGGCTCAAGCAAGCACACATATGAGCATGATGTTGCCAATCCTCCCAAGATGGACTTGGTTGTCAAGTGAAGACCCTGAGACTTGGAACAATGTGGCAAAGAGCTTTACATCTCAGGAGTAGGTAGAAGGATTTCATCCATGCCTTTTGGCAACTAAAGCCCAGATTCTTTTTTAGGCTAGAACTGTGCTTCTAAGCAATTGTTTGAAAATACTTCTATCTCAGAGTTCAATGAAGCTATGATTTCATTTACATCCTCTAGGTGGCTCTTTTCCCAATATGACAGTGCTAAAACATACCAGGCAAAGAACTTAACACACAATTAATGAGCACATTGACTTGGTATCCTGTAGCCAAATGTCAGGAGACTAATTTCTCCTGGGCCCCACCTCCTACATCAAGGAGATATTTGGCAATTCATCTGAAGTATCTCCTTATTTCTGACCTCCCGGCTGTCTCCATTATTACAGGGTCATGTAAACACTCAGAGAGTCCAATCCCAATGACACTGGTCTGCTAAATGTAATAAAATGCACTTTCCTTGTGTCATCAGCTTTAAATGGCCACTATAGAAATAGCTAGAAGGCCAAAAATCACTATGGCTCAGATGCCCGTTCACCCTGTTACTCATTTACTCCCTACTGAAATTTCAACCCAACATGCATTTATGTGTCCAATTACTCTAGACGTCCAAATGAAGAATAAGAACATACTTTCTGTACCATCTTCCAGAAGCTGTGGTACCCAGATCTATGCTAGGTGCATTCTATCCTAAAGGATATTCTATCCTTTATGTCATTTAAGTTTTCCATTGGCCATATAAAGTAGAGATTATTATGTTCATGTTATATGTACATCAGATGTGTGCTGAGGTAGCATCTCTTCCCCTCAGAGAGCTAGGTACGCCTGGACTCACATCTCTACCCTTGTGGGTAGGGATGATTGTAAGCCTTTTCCTGAGATTGCTGGAAGGTTGCTAGTGGATGCACCCTTCAACCTTTCTCTGTGTTACACTCAACAATATTTTGGAAAGGTTGGTTAAAAAAAGGAACAAGCCTAAAGTCAGATTGATTCATGTACCAGAGGCTCTTAACTCTTTGGGGTCATGGATCTTTTTGAATGTCTCATCAAGGTTTAAGAAAAAAAGGCATGTAATTATCCACAGTTTGTATAGCATTTCAAAGGATTCATAAACTAAGTGAGTAGTACCTGCTAAAAGCAGGTTACTGTGCTGAGTCACTGGACTATCAGTAACATCTGGTAGAGCCTTGGTCAGAGGATCTGGGACCCCCTTCCTCCCCCCATCTCCCCTTGTCCTTACCACAGTGCACACCAGTCCAACAATATCAGTAGTGACTCTTGTATTTTCTCTCTTACAGCTAGATTTGCCACCCTTGCAGCAGCCTGAGTGGCAGAGGATTAGTGCCCCCAGGAATAAACTTGAATCAATGATTGACAAGTGCATAAATGCCCCAGTTCCCTTTCCTGTTGGTAGATCCATCCCAGGCCTGTGTTCTATACTCTCCCATTCCCCACACTGGTAGCTGGCTCAAAAGATTGGCTTCTCCTGGGCTACCTTCTTTCTCCACACTCCCCTACCCGTGTTCCCTTCATTAACAAATCAGTTGTACTGGAGTCCTTGTTTTAGAGACTGCTTCAGAGAAACGCAAACTAAGATACAACACACAATAATTACATATAGAATATTTTATCCCCTTTGCTATGTAAGATGGGACTTAGTGGGTATTAATTTTATAGGTGGGAAAATGTGACACATAGACAGGCTTAGCAACAAGCTCAGAAGTCTGAGCTTCAGAGGGGCAAGGTATATGCTAAAGCTCAAGCTCGATCAGGGCTCTCTATACCAAGACTCACCCTCTTTTTCATTTATTTCAACAATACAACTGCTGTGTGCTAGTCATTAGGGGATACATAGGGTGGCAAGTTAGATAAAGTCTGTTTTATATGTGGCTCACATTCTAAGGAGAGGAGGGAGACAATAAGCACATATATGATGAAACAACACCAACTATGATGAAGATTGTCGAAGAAATTCACAGAATGGTATAATACAAAGAAAAAAATGGCAAGGTCAGTGATACAGGGAAAGGCAACAACCTTAGAAAGGAGCTGAGAGTGGTCCCCACTTCTCAGTGTTCTGTCTTGGTTCATTGTACCTCTATCCAACAAATAGTTACTAAATGCATCCTCTGTACCAGCAAAAGAAATGGACATAATCTGTGCTTTCAGAGATTATATAATCTAGGCAGAAAAGATAGGAAATAAACAAAAAAGTCAGTAAATGAGGGAAAATACCAGATAGTAATAGCCATTCAAAGCATAGAATAGTCAGAAATGATAAGAGAGCACACGTTTTTGCCTTTTTCAACTGAATTTCCCCTAGAAAATTAAATCTAAATGATCTAAAACCTATATAGGATATGATAGTTTATCTTCTATGCATCTAAATTGGTACGAGTTTTGAATAATTCTTGAAAGAGTTGAAAAACAAGCAAAATGTTACTCAAACCATTTGTGATATTCTGAGATTTAAATGAGGAACTCCAGTTGAGAAAGTCTTTCCACAGAGGTAGCATTTTAGCAGAGCTGTAGATGTCAGGAAGCTGCCCATGTAGGATCAGAGTGGGCAAGGCAGAGAGAAGGGCTCCTCCCAGCCCTGTGGGCAGAGTCTGGCTGGTGTGACCGGGCAGAACAGATGAGAGGAGTTGGGGAAGAAAATGATACTAGGGAAGAGGGAGAGGACCAACTTATGCAGAACCCTGAACATCAAAGTTTGTAGCATGTGTTTTATTCAAAATGTGGGCAATGGTTTACAGAGAACCCGTAGCCACAGAAGGAAGACCAGTTAGGATGTTACTGCAGCATCTAGTTGACAGGTGGCGGTCGTTTTATCCAACACTGTAGTGCAGTCAGCAGGGCTTTCAGATTCATTGGATAAGAAGAAAAAAAAGAGGAATCAAAGGTAATGACTGGCTTTATGGGTGGTGGAGGAATGGTACACCTTTCCACTAAGGTAGGAATGACTAAGATGGAACAGGTTTGCAAAGATGAACTTGAGAATTCTGCTTGAGTTGTGTTATGAATGAAGTGCCTATTTGTATCTAAGTACTAAGGTCAAGTTGACCTGTAAGTGTGGGATTCTAGAGTCTGTAGAGAAATATCTAAGAATCTTTGCCCCACAGAGGATGTGTTAGAAAAGACAGCTTTGGTCCTTATAATAGTTGCTGCCTGGTTTAGCATTTTTGGATTTGCAGGATGGTCCTGTTTTGGATGACAGATTATATATTCATTCCCTGTGGAGAAAATATATAGAGAAGTAAAAAGAGCCCAAGGAAGAACCCAGGGCATCTCAATATGTACAGGTTGAAGAAAAGAGGAGCCAGTGCAGCAGACTGAGAAAGAATAGTGAGTGAGCAGAAGAAAACACAGGGAAGTGTAGCGTCATGAAGGTGAAAAGGATGGAGTTTTATGAAAGTGAGATGCGTGGTCATGTCAAATGTGATGGGGGTTGGGGGAGAGGTCAAACAATCCAGGAGCATCCAGGGGGCTCTTAAATTCCTTCTTTTGGAAATCACAGTTCCAGTGCAGGAGACACAGGCTCTCTCCAGGACACAGAACTGCCTGCTCCTAGAGAAATCTAAATCATAGCATCCAGATGAATTAAGGACAGTGGACAGTGTACTCAGGAAGACCACACAGTATTTCCTTTTAGGATGCTTGGGACAACATAGGAAAATTGAAATCTTGAGATGCAAGAACAACGTCTTGGCTATGACATTGGCTGATATTAAGCTCAGAAACTGTGGACATTTATTTCAGAAAATAGAGAGCCTCCAAGGGGTCTGGTTTACTAACAGCTTTTCTGCCACTGTTATTACACTCCTACTATCCGGTTACTACACCATGACTGCTTCTAGCACATCATCTCTCCTAACTCCCAGGCCAGCGCTGTTTTCCAGCAGATCATGCTGTCTCAGCAAAGCTTCCTGGCTGGTTATATAAAAAGCTATGTGGGAAAGAGTTAATTGGCAAACAGAGTGACTACATTTGCAACCCAAGAAAGCCTGCTGTGACTTGTTATCTGCAAAGCTAAGCAGCTTGCTGTACCAGTGATATTCGAAGCTCATCGCTTCTAATGCCAAAGGGGCCACTTAACACTTCCCTCTAAATGGTCTCAAGATAAATATCTTGTCATTTATTTTATGCTATTTCTCCCCTTTGGAGGGGAAGACTTTCCTCATCCTTTGCCTTCAGGAGCTGGATCTGAGAGAAGGTCAAACCCAGCAGAAATCTGGGATGAGATGCTAACTTGATAGTTCCTCTCTAACCTCTCCCTGTGCCCTGTGAATCATAGAGTTGAATAATTACTCAGCAGAATATTAAAGAGCATGGGCTTTGTAATCAAAGACCTGCCTTCAAATTCTTAGTAACTAAATGAAAGAACTGTTTAATCTCAGTATTATTTTATTTTTCATTTGCTAAAATAAAAAGACACAGTAAAACCTATATCATAGACCTTTTTTGAACAACTCACTCTAATCTGCCTCCTGTGCTCTTAGCTTTCTGAAACTATTCTTAAAGGATTATCTTTCCAACTGCATGTTCATCAAAATTCACCCACACTTTTCCTTGAAACATACTTTTATCCTCATTTCTGTGACCTGATGCTTTTCTGTTTTTTTGTTTTGTTTTGTTTTTCTGTCACTCTGATTACACTTGCTCAAACTTTTGTGCTGGGTTTTTTCCTATCTGATCTCAAAACTTGAAAATATGCTTTCTTCCTTCTTCTCCTTAAATACCCTCTCTAGATAATCTTCATTATCATCTTACTAACACCATGGCTATGTGGACAATTCAGATTTATCTCTACAGCCTGGGTATGTCTTTTGGCCTAAAGTCTAGTTTATCCACCTGCCCACTTGATATCTCTACTTGGAAGTTTAAATATCTTTTTATTATTATTATTATATCATGGTTATGTACATAAATGTAATCATGGGGTACAATGTATTGGTTTTATATACAATCTGAAATATTTTTATCAAACTGGTTGACAAAGCATTCATGGCATTTTCTTAGTTATTGTGTACAGACATTTATATTTTACTTTAGAGTTTCACCTGTACCCTTCTAAGATGCACCGTAAATGTG
>CAUYON010206964.1:0-11572 GCA_963573935.1 Arctocebus calabarensis | reverse complement strand
CTATTTTTAGAGACAGTGTCTCACTCTTGCTCAGGCTGGTCAATCTCCAATGGTAAGGGAAACGGAAAATCAGATGTGACCTTTGTTGTCCACTGTAGTAGGATGAAGAGTATCTCTTCAAATACATGACCACTTAGAACCTCAGAATGTGACCTTGTTTGGAAAAGTCTTAGGCAATGTAGCTGAGATGAGTTTGTGGTGATTTAGGGTGGGCCCTAAACCTGATGACTGGTGTCCGTATAAGAAGAGGAGTGGTCACAAGAGACAGAGGGCAGCTCGGCAGAGATGGAGGCAGAGGTTGGAGTGATATAGCTACAAGCCAAAGTGTGCCAGGGGTGGCTGGGAGCCCTCAGAAGCTAAGAAAGGAAGAATCTTCTCCTCAACCCTTTAGAGCAAGCATGGCATTGTCAGCATGCCGAATTCAGGTTTCTTGCCTCCAGATCTGTGAGAGAATGTTTTTTGTTTGTTTAAGTCACCCAGTTTTTGGCAGTTATGACAGCCCTAGGAAGCAAATTCACCTACCTACCAAAATATGTTGGACTTACTCTGTCTTTTCTCCAGTTGCCTTTCTTTATAATCCTCTTCTCTCATTATTCCTTTCTTTGGCTTCAGTCATTTCACCTCCTTCCATTCAAACCCCACCCACTATTTAAGAAGAGATGGGTATGTTCTGGCTATAGACCACAAGCCACCTCCATACAAAACCCCCTTTTGAGGGCCTATTAAGAAGTATAGCATTTCCCAGTGCAGACAACAGAGCCCTGATAAACTGTGTTATGGTCTGTCTTTCCTCCAGACACTCAAGTGGGATCATGGGAAGAAGCAACAACTTGTAGAAACATTTCCTCCATCTTGGGAAATATTTAGCAGTCTTATTTATCAAAGGAGCAAGTTTTGTGGCAAGTTTATCGCATTAGTTTTTGTTATGGGAAGATTATTTTAGTTGACATTTTTCTTCCAAGAAAAATCCGTGGAGTGCTAACAATGTCTTAGGCTGGATCCCAAGCCAAAATAACTTGCTTATCCTCAGATGAGGAATGGCTCATTAATTGGGAATTGGACAAAATGTTCTTTTCCTCTGTTTGTCCTTAATTACATTAATTAGCTGCAATTTCTGTGTCATTGTATGCTCCGTGTTTAACACATTCCAGGGCAGTTCAAGAAAGGTGATTGAAAAATGGGATTTGTGTGTAAAACCCCCAAACCATACCAAGACCCCACGTTTCTTCTCTGCCAAGGAAAGGAAAACCAGCCTTAAAAATTACATTTGAGACCATGTGAGATTTTTGCTAGATAGAAACAATTGTGCCATTACAGACAGATAACCCTATTAACTTCCGTGAGAATTTGGGCCTTGTTATAATTCCAGGCAGTAGCTGAAAAGAGAAAATCCATATCCGTTAGGTATTAATACTATGACACTTCAAATCAAGACTCTAAAACTACTGAGTATCTCACGAGTATTTCCAGATTTTAGAGACATTCTGAATCTCTTTTTCTAATACATATTATTTTAAAGTTTTTTGCCTGACTAAATATTAACGTAAAATAATTACTACTATAATGCATCATAGTATTATTTTTAATTGTCAATATAAATTCTATACATAGTTTAAAATGTGAAAAGGAAACCTGAAAGGATTTATAAATTTTTTTAATATATTTGAATTAAGTTCTCAAAGAAATTGCACTGGAAGTTAAATTTGTACCTAGAGTTTTGCTGAACAGCATTTAGATTTTTAGTTATTTGATTAATGTCATTTGTCATGTAGTATTTCTTAATGTCATACTTTTTTTTTTCATCATCTTCTGCCTTAGCAGTCTGCTACTTTTGGCTTTTATGTATGGTTAAGAATTTAACTGATGTTATAGAAATCGATGATAATATGTGTAATATTCCCCCTTTTGTTACCCTTCACTGAATATTTGAAATATGTCATGATCATGATTACATTTTTAACCTGGCCTTTTCCTGACCCCCTCTATTTTCTTCTCTCTTTTACTCTGATCCTATATCCTATCCCAGAATATGACTTTCTCTGTTTGATTTTCCAAGTTCTGATCTGACTTACCCATAAAAGGGGTCTTTCTGCTAATAATCATTTGGGAAGTGCTTACCTTTCAGATCTATCCCAGGAGTCATGGAGAGAAACAGTGGCATGTTAGTTAGGATTAATTTTAGGTATGTTAGAGAACCCAAACTTACAGTGGTTTAAACATGATGTAAAGATTCTTTTCTCCTTCTCATCAACACTGATGGTCCAGGGTTGGTTTGTGGCCTCATGATTCCTGACTCTTCTTTCCTGGTTTTTCCATTCTATTGTCTTTAACACACAGTTTTCAGGTTTGGTCCAGGATGGCTGCTCTAGCTTGTCTATGACTATTGTGGCTACATTGCATCCATCAGGAAGGGGCAAAGCCATGAGAGAGGGCATGCCCCTTCCGTATTGGATACTTGCTGAAGGCTGTATATAGTGGACACATCTGCTTGCATCTTATTGGCCAAAACATAGTCACATGCTACATCTAGCCTTTAAGGACCCTGGGAGATGTAGTTTTTATTCCATGTAGGTATTTGCCCAGGTAAGGATTTGGAGTTTTATTACTATGAAAGAAGGAAGAAAGAATACAAAAAATAGTACTCTTGGTCACCATTACAGAAAGAAAAATCAGGATGCCTTAGAGAAGGTTTCGAACTCCATTGACTGTGTGATAACCCTTCTGTAAGACACCTGCCATGGGTCTCAGTTTATACTCATTGCTCTTTGTATTAATATAAACATCAGCAGATCTGTGCTTTGTCCATAGCCTTGTACTCAGTATGGAATGGATAGGAAAGCATGTAACATTGTCCTTTTTCTTAAGGACTTATAACCTAATGGGGGATAGAAATGTTCTTTTCTCACCATCCTTGTGTTCATTTTAGTCCTTTAACATTTCAACTCATCACCATCTCCACATACTCTTTATAGATTTTCTTTACACTTTTACAAAGCCTTTCCTTTCCATTCCACATCAGCAGCTTGCAGCGTATAGCATGTACTAAAAGCACAATGAATAGTAACCATGTCAGGTCTCTGGACTGTCCCCTTTTCCTTTCCTGATCCTAAATTAATATCACTCTAGCATTTGTGCAAGTCTTTGCTAAGTTTATATCATTCTGGAAATAAATAGTTCAGTTATTCTAAAACCTGGTTTGAAACTATACCTTAAACCATTTACTTTTCTTGATTGGAATTTCTCTACCTTTGAAATTTAGAATTGATAAGGCAATTTAGCATAATGCATTAAAAGGGATTGTGTGAACTTGAAGAAGTATTTGAGCTTCTGTTTTTTTTTTTTTCATTTTTATAATGGCTACAGTAACTTTTCATGGATGTCATGATTACTCATTTGTAAGACAGAGAGTATAAGATGGTGGTGAGGTACACTTTCCATTTTATTGCTGTCTTCGTGTAATGACTTTTTTTATGATTATAATAAATTTGCTGATTGGGCTTTGACTTCAGATTCATTTTGATCTGGAGCACCCTTTGCAGGTGTGTGGAGCACCAGTGGTGAGGAGGAGCATTCCTCTCTTTTTCCTCATCATTTGTGCTTCCCTCTCTATCCAGTCTGACCTGAGAACCCCAACAGGGCTAGAGTAGAATTCCCATGCTGATCCTAGAAACTCAGTACTGCAGTTCCCTTTTATACAGAGCTTTATCAGGTAAGGACACATTTCTTTGCAGCAGGGGGTTGGGTTTTCTTTACTATAAAGATGGAAAAAATAAAAAAGAATTTTGTAGAGGTCACAGCACAACTAAGGGGGCAGAGCTAATGTTTGGACACAGATGTCCTAATTCATGATTCTACTTTGCTGGACTGTGCCTTCATCTTCTCCCAGATGACCAGGGCAGAAGCCAGAACCGAGGCAAGGCTTTAGCAGCCTTAGCTGGTACCTACTGAGGGGCTATAATGAGAATTCACTGTAGTATTAGGAGGGCAAGGCAGCCTTGACCCAGAAATTTGCCATTGACTATGACTTTACTTCACTATGAGTATCACAAGATACCTTTTGGACACTTTCTTGTCAGTTGTTTGACATTTTTCATCTTTTCAGTCTTTTGCTCTATATCAAGTGTTAATGCTCTTTGTCTATGGAAATAAGTCCTGGTTGGAGTTGGTTTTCTGACATTGCTGATTTTTCATTACTGTGTTTTACCTTAAACATACAATATTAGATCAAAAATCCAGGATCAGCTTTATATATGTAGAGAAATCCTCTTGTAGAGAACATTATCTGAATCAGTAACGGCTGTAATTGTGACAGGGCAGAAAAATATGAGATCCTGGCACCAGCATGCGTAAAGCTCAGAAATTCTGAGTTCCCTATATGCTTAGGATCTTTATGGAGAGTCAGAGGACTAATTATACTATTTCCCTCATATGGTATTTTTTAAAATTATGATTGCTCATATAGTTGTATATTTTAAAATTTCAAGTATGTTTTCATCTATTTTCCTTAATACATTCAATTTCTTTTCCTTTGAAGAAAACTTTGCACAGCATGAACTTATTCCACGGGTTGAACAGTGACATCATACTCTAAGTACACAGCCCATTGCCAAGTTTCCTGGTGAAGTAATTGTCGGTTGGTATTCAAGGACCTACATCAGTTGAAACGATTTCTCATGATGTCACCCTATGTCAGGGCTGGGGTCTGGGAGATAGAATTCCCTTTGACCTTCAGGGCGTTGAAATGTGCAATAAGCTACCTTTTGGCAAAGTGTCATTGAGATAAGTAAATGATATTAACAGTATCATCTGAGCAATTCCACTAAAATCCTTTTTTATTTTTTAATTTGTGATAATTAGCCAATTGTATTGAGCCCCCATTCTGAGGCTGAAGTTTTTCTTTTTCTGACATTTTACTATGAAAAATTTCAGATATATAGAAGAGTCAAAATAATTTGAAACCCTGTATACAAATTCTACAAATAATCTTTTGCTCTGTTGGCTTTATCATATATGTATGTATTCATTCCTCTATATGGATAGAGTTTTAAAAACATCATTGGACAGTAAAGTAGTCAAGCTATTAGACTGTGGACATTTGGACTTGTTAAGGGAAAAATTAGAGAATGGCTAGTGGTCATTCAAAAACACAAGTTCTTTGAGAAAGAACTATTCAAAGAAAAGAATTGTTCAAATAATAAAATTTGTCAGCAGTATTGCTGAAAATGAGAATGAAGGTGAAAAAATATTTCATACGAAAAATAATGGGCAACAAGAGAAATTGGTGCATTGTTGTTAGGGAGTCTTAGACTCTGATGTCTCTCTGTTGTTGATTCTCAGGAAACTCTCTGGGTCATTTCGTTATGTAACATCAGGTAGTCCAGATTGAGGTTCACATTGAAGGACATGAACTGTTATAGGCTTTTATCCTTTTGGGCTAACAGAAATTTTTGTGAACAGACTCCTTCAATTTGTTGCTGAAATATTCTCAGGAATAACAGAATTCTAATCCTTTCTCCTAATTTTCCTATGTAAGAGGCAATTATTTATTTATTTATTTATTTATTTATTTTTAAGGAATCCTCAATGATAGCCGGAATAGTCCTGCTGGCTCTCACTTTTCAATTCTCCGGAGTGATATTTTACTGTGCCTTTGACATATTAATAGTTTTATGTCACTTAAATAATTATTTTTCATTTAATAGAATATTCAGCAAGTAGACAAACTTTCATAAAGTATGGTAAAACAAAAACAAAATATAAAACTGTAAAAAAGCTGTTCCCTTGACGACTGTGGTTTTTGAGAATTGATCACCAAGTTTACAAGAATAATTATTAGTGACATTTCATACATAGGAAAATAACTTTTGGGTTATAAAGATATTCTTTTGGTCACCTGAAGTAGCACCTTTTCTGGGTGGCCTTGTGAAAAGTGACTGCTGTCTTCCTCATAAACTGTGTCATTTTGTCGTCCTTTCCTAGATTGTTACTGATGACTTTAAAACATTTTATCTACAGAACTATACATTTACCAATATAAAAACAATATTCCATACTGTATAATTCCATTTACTTGACTTTCTTGAAATGAAAAATTGATGGAGATGAGAACAGATTAGTTGTTGCCAGGGAGTAGAAAGAAGAGGGGCAGAGGTGGGAGATGGGCATGGTTATAAAAGGGTGACAGGTGATCTCTATGTGGGGACAAAACTCTTTGTCTCTTGAATAGAGTGTGGATACAAGAAAACACATGTGACAAAACTGTATTGAACTAAATACATACACATAACTGAGTATGATAAAACTGTGGAAATCTGAATAACATGGATAGATTACCTCAATGTCATCATCTTGGTTATGATGTAAGACTTTACCATTAAGATAAACTCAGTAAAAGCTACATAGAATAGCTCTGTATTGCTTCTATAATTACATGTGAAAATTACATGTGAATCTGCAATGATCTAAAAATAAAAATGTTTGCTTAAAATTTCTATTTAAATGGAGTTGGAACATATTCTTCTTAGTAAAGTATCACAAGAATGGAGAAGCAAGACTCCAATGTACTCAATTCTAATATGGAGGCAGTCGATGATAACATTCATCCATGTATGAGAAAAACTCAATTCAGGGTGGAGGTGGGGAACAAAGGAGCAGGGAGAGGGAAGGAGGCATGGGAATGAGTGGGCTCCCACTTAGTGGGCAAAATGTTAGGGTATATGGCACCTCTTAGGGGCAGACACCATTATAAGGGGGATTTTACCTAACAAATGTAAACATTGTAACCTAAATCTTTGCACCGTCAATTAACCAGAAACAATGAAAAAAACACTAAACATTTATATGTAATGTCTTTCTTTTGGTGAAAAATTCTCTTATATTATTTAGTATCTAAGCATTTGCTTCATCTAGCTGCTTTTTCTATTTAGCATTTTTATTATACAATGACAATGGCATATAATGGACAACTCAAATTCAATGGAATCAAACTAATTATTTTTCAAGCTTGTAGTTTTTATTTTTCAACCAATTTTCTGTTGTATATTTCAGTAAAATAGTCTAAATTTTTTCTCCATGATCCTTTCAGAAGAGAAAATAGCTTTATACCAGAATAAAAGTGAATAATTTGTTTTTACAAAAAAGAAATATGATACAATCTAAATTTAGCCTATTTTGTACTTTGTATCTCTAGAGAATCTACTTAAATACTGATGAATTATTACAGTCCATAAAGGCATGCATATTGATTTCTCATTGATTAAATACTGAATTTCTGGTATTGTGGAATAAAAAGTATTCTATCAATGTTAATTACTAACTTATGTGCTATATTTAGCCTGATTTTTTAAAAAGTTAAAGTAATCACACCAATTATCATTTTAAGTTGAGAGACAAACCAAACTAACCAAATCCTGGTAAAAGATTGTTATGGTATCCATAAGAGAAATTCCATTATACATGATAAATTGGGGTATTCAGGGTTTTGACAATTCTTACAACTAAAAGGAAATTATATTCAGGAATTTCAATTTAATAGGGCTTGAAAAATTGATTCTGTAAGAGATGGAGCCCCCAGGGCCATGTAAGAAGCCATCCAAGTACCTGTGGTTGACTTTGTCCTCATGCTGTGGGACTGCTCGATAGCTTTGGTCTCTGTTTGGAACTCTCTAACATCTTGGTCCTCTGGGTGATCAGATCTTCCAACCCAGAAGTAAAATCCAGCAGCTTTCTTGCTGATGACTGCACATCTACCAGCCAGGAACTACTGCCTGTTCAATCATGTGTATTGTCTGCTTTGTTTTTCTCCTGCTTAATTTTGACCTAGTGAAGAGAAAAAAAATCAATCTCCTGTTACTATCAACACAGTGGAATAAAAGTGGTTTGTCAACGTTGTCACAAATCTAGTTTCAAGTACACACATTTTTGGAGTGCTGAGGCCCATCAAAGCTTCTTGAATAGATGCAGATGAAGACAGGTCCAGGAATCCTTCCCAGTATGAATAAATAACACCTCAATGCACAGTTCTTGCTTTTGGGAAACAAGTCTATAGGGAACACAGAGAAGGAATAAGCTAAGTGCTATATCAGAGTGTTGTAGGAATTTATTTCTTATTTACTAATTTGGGGGGATCTTTTTGCTTTTTATTATAAAACAAAACAGGTGCTGAAAACTAATCAGATATAAGGCGTAATGCTTTATGAGGTGAATACCACTCAAGCGCAGAAACAGCTTTGCCATCCACTCGGAAGCCTCCTCTGTGAGCCACTATCCAATCACAAAGCCTCCCAGGACTCTGCCTTTTATAGCAATTTCTTTGTTACTTCATTGTGCTTTTTTGCTTTTATTTTTATCACAAAAATGTGATAATGCAGAATGTGTATTCATAGATAGACTAGTTTAGTCTTTCCCTCTTAAAAATATGCCTTTCGTTTTCTTTTTATCTGTATATTATCCCCCATCCCTTTCTTTTCCTTACAATTTTCCATTTAAGAACGAGGGCCATTTGATCTTAATGCTTAAATTTCTTTATCCACTGAGGGTTTCAAATGGTATATACTAATTCTAGCATTTGTTTTTATTTATTATTGGGAGTACTTTTTAAAGAGATTCTCCCCCCCATCCTGTTGTTTATTTACGTAGTGGTACAGTTCATATAAATAAAGGGACTAAATGTTTACTATTTCCTTATATTTAATAGTTACCATGATAATGAATTAATTTTCTAATGTCTTTGAAAGTGACCAATATTTAAAATATTATGAACTCCTGGATTTAAAGGTATTTGGGTTTCAATCCATTGAATTTATTATTATTATTAAAATTCAGCTGGAGTGAAATCAGATAGTTCTCTAAAAGCTATAATTTCTTTATGTAAGAATAAAACTTCAGGACCATAATGTGGGCAAGTTTACTGCTACTGAGTTGGTTACTGCTTCTAGAGCTTCAATAGATATATGTAGGAAATAAACATACACACACATACACATTAATTCCTAGAACTGGAATGTTTGGGAATTTCTGGCATATTCTGTTTTAAGGTTCTTGGTGTTTTATGCCAAATTTCTTTTCAGGCAACTTATACTAATTTATACTCTTGTGGCCACATTATTTAATTTTATGGTGAACTAGTTTCAATGTTTTTGCCATTTCAATTTGCTATTCTTACATTCTTAATTTAGATTAATCTCTAAGTTGCTTATACTATCCATAATTCTTTAAAGACATGTAAAAACATGTAATAATAACAGCTAATGTTTATTTAGCAACTACTATGCATTAGCCCTCTATGTAGCACTTTACACACAATCCTCAAAAAAATTAGGAAAAATATAATTATTTAAGCTTTATAGATGACAAAAGTGTTTGAAGGACGTTAAATACTTTCAATGTAAATTATAAATCTACAGCCAGATTTTTAGTTTGTCATCCTACTTTATCTAATTTGGTTTGCTTTTTTGTATCTCAGAGTTTTCTTTCTTTATAGATTTTCATTGTTGATTCATTAGAGGTCTTTTTGTATCCTGTTGAGGATGGTAACAGGTTTTCTGAAATATTCTTTTGGTTCTTATAGTAAATAATTTTGAAATGTATATACTTTCTAATTTTCTCAAAATGTTATCTAATTTTCCTTGTTTATTCCTAGGGTTTTTTTTTTTCCTATTTACTCACCCTTGGATAATAAAAAGTGTATTCAGGCTTGGTATGCAGACAGGGCATGCTGCTGGCTCTTGACTTTGCTCACTGACCACTTGTGATCTATGAGATTTCATTCTTGTTACACATCTGGAGAACAAGTTGATATGAACAGCTGTTACCCCAGTCTTCAGTAAGCAGACCTTTGTCTAATGTAGCTTTAGTTGTGTGAGGAGGAATATTCTCAGAGTCTCTTCTTGGGTCTCTCAGTCTGAACCTATTGATGATATCAAAGACTAAAGATCTTAGTATGTACTTCTACCAAGGTGTTCAGCATCATCCTACTTTTACCTCCTTCATCCCGTGGTGCTGTACATGATTGTTCTGTATCTCCCAGAATACATTGTACCACCAGCACTCCCCATGTTTCTTCAAGCAGGTGTGTGTGTGTTTTCTTCCTAAGCATTACAGTTTCTAAATAAGTGTCAAAAGAACTGAGAGAATACATAGTCTGAAGCCCTGCGCTGGCTATTTCACGTTGCTTGCTCATGAGGGATGGCAGCCCAGTTTTCTGGCTAGTTCAAATGCTGGGTGTCCCAACCAAAGGTTAAGCAAATGGAGGCAGCTGAAATTATATCTCCTGTAGCCATTCAGCTTGATAAGCATGCTTTATTTCAGCTGGTAAAGCAGGCATTGACTACTATTGATGTTTGATCATTAGTTTAGCTCCGTTGGTTTTGCATTTAGCAGAATTTTCTTCCAGATTCTGGCAATGTATTGTTCTCATTTATTGGAACTGGTTTGACTTCATCTATTTCTACAGATCTTAGAGAATTCAGTGCAATGTTGGGAGAGGCTGTATCAGACTCTAGCTAGCCTGATGCCATTTTAAAACCAATATCTATGAATGAATTTTGGTGATCATTTTTTTCAAAGATCTTTGGAAGACTTCTAAAATACTGAAAATCCTTATGTTTGCCTGAATGAAATTTTATCTAGGATTTAAAAAAATGATTTCCAGTACTTATAGCACTGATTTTAATTGAATTGACCTGTAGGCTATTTCTGATGAGTTCCACTAGGTCTGTCTTCTGAGACTCCTTTCTGGATTCTGCTTTAAGAATTCTGTGTGATAAAACCTTGATCCTCCACTCACAGTGTTAGGTGCTTCTCCTCACTGAATTATGTTACTCATTACTTAGGATATATATGGCTGATTTTTATAAGCATAGATACCAACTCTGCATAAATATCAAAGACAAATAGAAAAAAATGGGTATTTACTAGATTTTCAATTAAAATCTGTTTTTTCTCTGCTATTAGAAGAAGTAAGCTTTACAGTAAATAGGAAGGAAAGGCCATATTAGTGAAGAGTATTTCCTGGGCAATTTTTATTCTTTCTTGGCAGGAACCACAATGTGGCAATGCTTCCTGGAATAGGAAATGAGAATGAGTTAACAAGGAAGGAAACTCTTTGAGACAGAGAAAGGGGATTTTGCCTTCATGAGGTATCTGGTTTCACACACATCAGCTATATTCCTTTTTTTTTTTTTTTATAATTTTATTGAATCATAATTGTGTACATTGGTGCAATCATAGGGCACAATGTGCTTCATATACATTCAGAAATATTTTTGTCATACTGTTACAGATAGTCTTCATGGTATTTTCTTGATCACTATATAAAGACATTGATACTCTACCTTTAATAAGTTTCACCAGTACTCTGCTAAGATGAACCGTAGGCGTGTTCCCACTAATTACCCTCCCTCCACCATCCTACCCCCTCCCCTCCCCTCCTTTTCCCCTTTCCCTATATTCTTGTGCTATAGTTGGGTTTTAGCCTTCATATGAAAGCTATAAATTAGCTTCATATTAGGGCTGAGTACATTGGATACTTTTTCTTCCATTCTTGAGATACTTTGCTAAGAAGAATATGTTC
>CAUYON010206963.1:0-14819 GCA_963573935.1 Arctocebus calabarensis | reverse complement strand
CTTTTGAATAACAAAGAATACATTTTTTACAATTTTAATATGACGCCTTTAGTTTATCTAATACAGGGTGGGGTCGGGGATTTCGGGTGTGGGGAGCGGGGTGGTGGACGGGGGTAGGGGGGGTCACGGTATAAGGTACACCTCTTGGGGATGGTACACAATTATAAGAGGGCCTTTGCCTAACAAATGCTATCAGTGTAAACTAATTTGTATCCTCAATGAATCCCCAACAATAAAATAAATAAATAAATTCAACTTCATTAAATTTAAGACACTATTGAGAGAATGAAGAAACAGGCCAGAGTGAAAGAAAATATTTGCAATACTTATTCTGAGAAATAGCTTATATTCAGAATGCCTACAGAATTATAAATCAATAAAGAAAATGGAACCCAATGATTGTTTAAAAATTACAAAAGTCTTGAATAGTCACATTCAAAGATATCAAGTCACAAAATAGGATATCCAAATGGTCAATGAGATAGTTAAAAGCTGATCAATTTCATTTGTTATTAAGTAATTGAAAATTAAAATCACAATATGAAAATACCATCACAAATACAAAAATTAAGAAAAAAACAAGCAGACAAGTGTCAGCAGGGACGTAGAATGTGGGAACTTGAATACACTAGTGTAAATTTTTATAACTACTTTGGAATATTAATGGACTGTGTATCTGAGAACTTTTGCTACCCAGAAATTCTGGTCATATATATAAGCACAATAAAAATCTATCTATCTATCTATCTATCTATGCCAAAAGAATTGTACATTCACAGCAAAGTTTTTTGTAATAGTCAAAAACAGTAAATAACCCAAATGTCTATAAACAATAGAGTGAATAAATTATGTGATATTTATACAATGGAATTGTGGCCACAATGGAAATGAGTGAACCACAATTATAGATAACAAGGATACATTTCACAAAATAATATTGAGCAAAAAAATCTAGATATAAAGAGTATGCACATATCATTCCATTTATATAAAGTTTAAAAATCATCCAAACTCATCAGTGATAGAAGTTACAATAGTGGCTCATGTTGTGGTACCAATGACTCACAGAGGCATGGATGAGGTTTCCAGGGTGCAGATGATGTTCTGTATCTTGATTGAGGTGCTGGTTCCATGGATGTGTTCACTATAAAAAAAAAATCAAGATGTACACTTTACATCTTGACTAGTGTATTCAAATTTTTGTATTTATAAAAAAATTTTGTATTTGTGATGGTATTTTCATATGGTGATTTTAATTCTCAATTACTTAATAATTAATGAAATTGAGCACCTTTCAACTATCTCATTAACCATTTGGATATCCTATTTTGATGTGACTATTCAAGATGTCCTATTCATATACTTTAGATGTGTGCATTTACTTGTATGTAATATGCAATTCAGTAAAAATATTTACAAAAAAAGACTTATGACATCCAGAGCTGAGAAGGATGTTGGAAATATACTCTTGTACACTTTTACTGAAATTTGGCAGTTGTAACCCTTTCAAATATTGAAAATTATACTTATGAAAAATTAAAATATACCTACCATTGACCAAGAAATTCTATTTCTAGGAATTTATCTTTGGTAGTCAATATCATTATTTGCTTAATATGTCTAGTTTCTACTCTAGAAGTGTGGTAGGATTGATCTTCCCATTTTCCTTGGATTTAGGTATTGCTATTGACTTGGTTTGGTGAATGAAATGAGTGGAAGTGACATTTTCACAAACAAAATAGAAATGGCCAATGATTAGGTAAACAAACAAAGATGAAATAATTTAACAAGTTAATTCAAATAGAATGAAATCTATTTTTTTTTTACCTGTATAGATTTATAAATTAGAAAAAGAAAAACTGAACACAATGTTGACAGTAGGGTAACCCTAACCCTGACTGGGCCTTTTGGGCACGTGCCTCAGGTTAGACATCTGGGAAGTAGGGAAACCCAAATCAGAATGTAGGCCTGTTTGTATCCACAGCTTTCTTCTTGGCTATACTGCCAATTACCAATTGCTGACCAGGGCTAATCATCTACAGATGACAAGGTTAATACAACTAGGGCATTCAGGCAACTAGAGACAATGGATATATAGGCTGTGCTGTTCAGCTACGGAAAATTCCATTCTTAACTAATGAAAAGGATGTATTTGTATATGTTTATGCGCGATGGGCTGTGCTGTGTAACACAATGGGATACATCATTTCAGCTCATTTTCTTCTGATTATAATACTGTGACTTGAATAGATGATAAGAGAAACACACTCTAAGCTGTTAGCCAACTCTTGACATCAAGTACATATGCAGAACTCTACTCTCCAACCCTGTGGAGAATTCCATTCTCACCTAAAGATAAGTCTATGTGTGTGTAACAAAATAGGATAGACCATTTTCAGCTTCAATTTTTTTTCTGATTTCATAAATTTTCTTTGAAAAATCTAATAAGATGCTGAAAATTATAAAGAAGGAAATATATATTACCAGTAATCTCATCATCCAGAAATGTTTGGTTTAAGTTAACATTTAGGTCTATAAATTTCCAAACTTTTTATTCAATTTGTTGTGGGTTGAATTGTGTTCTCCCAAAAGATATGTTCAAATCCTAACCCTTGTTACATGTGAATGTGACCTTATGTGAAAATCAGGTATTTGCATATGTAATCAAGATAAGATGAGATCATACGGAATTGGGGGTGTTTGTCCAACCCAATATTAGAAGGAGGGAAAAGAGGAGAGAGAAAGAAAGGTGAATATCATGGAAAGACAGAAACACAGGGAGAAGGCCATGTGAAGACTGAGGCACTTTGGAGTGATGCATTTGCAAGCCAAGGAATTCTAAGGATTGCCAGTAACCACTAGAAGCTGGAATAGGCAAGAAAGAATTCTCACCCTGGAGCATCCAGGGAGATCATGAGCCTGCTGACACCTTGAATTTGAACTTTCGTCCTTTGTAACTGTGAGAGAATAAATTTCTCTTGTTTTAAGGCATCTAATTTGTGTTGTTTTGTTATGACACTCCTAGGAAACTAATACACTATTCATAAATTAGATTAGGTTAGATTAGATTAGATTAGATTAGATTATTTCTTGAGACAGAATCTTACTCTGTTGCCCAGGCTAGAGTGTTGTCGTGTCAGCCTGGCTCGCAGTAACCTGAAACTCTTGGGTTTAAGCGATCCTCCTGCCTCAGCCTCCTGAGTATGTGGACTACAGGTGTGCTCCACCACACCTGGCTAATTTTTCTATTTTTAATAGAGATGTGGTCTCACTCTTGCTCAGGCTGTTCTCAAACTCCTGAGTTCAGCTGATCCTCCTTCCTCGTCCTCCCAAAGTGCTAGGATTACAGGTGTGAGCCACGGTGCCTAGCCCTATTCATATATTTGAAATGAATTATTGGAAACAATTTTAAACACCTTAAAGGCATATTAGACAATCTTTCATACTCATACCATCTACATCACTATTTTATAAATCACTTGCAGAAAGAACAAGTTTTGCATATCTTTAAAATTTTTATTTCATTTACTTTTCTGACTACAAAGGTAGTATATGTTTTAGGTAGGCAAATAGTAAGGAAATCTGTATAAGATGGATTAATTGACTTATGAATTCACACCTAGGCCCCTTTCCAAGATATTCTCTACCAATAGTTTTTTATAAGGTATTCCAGATATTTTTCATTTCAGATTTGATACCAAGAATAATGTAACTCTCTTTTTCTTTCCCTTTTCTTAATGAGAGGTGCTTATAGTTTCTTGATATACTATATTAGTATAAGAATGCATATTGCAGCATTGTCTATAATGGCGAAAAATACTGGAAACTAATTGTATATCCACCAATGAGTAGATGTTGGAATGAATTGTGCAAAATTCATAATAGGGTGAATATATTGATTAATAGAAGGGATATTTATGATGTATTGCTAAGTGAAATGTATATATACATTCAATGAATATTGAGAAAAGTTTGCTATAATACAGAGTACGTTATCTGAATTTGGGAGGTAAAAAAGGAAAGGGTGTATGTGTATGTGAAGTTGTCTTTGCTTTTTATAAGTTCATTATGTTATTTCATTCCATTGGTTGCAGTGAATATACATTAATTTTATAATTCTGGAAAAACATTCAATCAAAGATCAAAAATGCACAGATTAGAAAACCTTTTATCTAATATGGATATATCAGTTGAAGAATATATTGTCTATCTACCATTAGTATGTTTTAAATTTATAATAAACCTATTACATACGAGTGGAAATATAACATATTACATAAACCCTTAGTATTGAGTATCATAAATATAAAAAAGTTATGAGTTTTCTCACAAAATATCCTTATTTTTAATCCACACCTTTCATTTTAATGAAATCATCATTCAGTAATGAATTACGAAATTTCATTTATTCAAAGATCCTCATTGATGACACATAAATATTGGGTAAAATTACTAACCAGAGGGTGTTGTAAGTATTGTGGAAACCAAATAAAAGGATGTTATACATAGCTCTTTAAGAGGCTCTTCAGGGTTATTTTCTTGCTCTTGCTGTGTGTTTCTTTTGAAAATTGTTATTCCAGCATGTAATTTTGGAGTACATCTTAATTATAGTAAATGATCATTGTTTTGCAAAATTTATTACATTTTAGCAAAATAAAATAGCCTCTGTCATAGTAATTTTCTTCTGGTCAACACATTGCTATCGTCACAGTCTTCATTTTTAATTTATTGTGAGGACTATAATAGTGTCAATATTTTCTCAGTCTGCTAAAGAATAGTAAATTATTGAGAGCTGTCATAATGTATATATTACAAGTGGTGCTGCCATGATGTCTTGGATATTGTCTGAAGCAGCTTTTACTGGTCATGATCACAGCTTAGCAAATCTCAGTGTTTTTTCTGTTCCACATAGCATATCAAATAATTAGTTGTTTCTTGTGTGCCACGAACTGTACTGAGCATTGTACAAGCATATTATTACCCCCAATTCAAACTAAGGCTCAAGGTTTAGACCATTTTTCAGGTAGTCAGTGGCAGGCTAGGGCTTGAATTTAGACTTTGTGATTCCGTATGTACTCACTACCTATGAGCTATACTACTTACAATTGTATCTGAGGTATAAATACTGCAGTTCAACAATATCTTGGTTCTTCTCCATTTCGGTTATAGCTGGAAAGCTATAACTCCTAACACTCTTATAATGAGTCAGGGCCATCTAACTAGTTCTGGCCCAAAGTCTGTGAACAGAAGTGATGTGTTTCATTTCCAGGTTGGAACATTGAATTGCTAATGTGCAACTCCCTTAGCACCTCTCTTTTCTAGTTGCAGGAACTGAAGAGGCCTTGTTTTGAGATACTGGGACTTCAAGGTTGAAGTAGCTTGATTTATTTAGTTGCCATATAGAGAGCAGATACACAGGAGAGTTGTCTGAATCCACAGTGTAATTTGTGTGACTCAGAAACATGCTTTTATTGTGTTCAGCCACTGAGATTGTAGGACTGTTAGTATAGCACAGCTCTTTTATCCTGATTAATACAAAAATTGGTAATGAAAGTGGAGTCTTACCAAAATAAAACCTTGAAATGTGATATTGGATAAGTGGTTTTGTGGCAGGATTTTGCAGTGGAAAAATTTTGGTAAAATTGTCACTTGCAATGGACTTAGCACACGAAATTAGAGAACCTGTAACTCTAGCAGAAGAGATTGGGGAAAAAAATTCGTGGGGGATATTCTAGAGAAAGAGCCTAGAAAACAGAAATGTCCATAGTGTTAATATTACAATAGTGAAAGTAGTGTTTGTTGATTGCTGCTGGCTTCAACTTGCAAGATAGTACAAGAAAGAGGTGAGATCGCAATGTTTGCTAGTTTTCAAGCAGAAATAAAGATGGATAGAGTGTAGGAAATTCAGACCTTGTGTGCTCGGGAAAAACAACTAAATTTTATCTCCAGACTGTAAGATAATATAATTTACAGAACTTTTGGCAGACAAATGTCCATTAAAACATTTCAGCTTGTTAAAATGCATCACAGAAAAATTAGACTAATGGTGTGATAGCCTGTAAAACCTGTCAATGAAATAAAATTACTCAGGGCAAAGATTACCTTAAGGATAGGTTCTTTCCACTAAAGACTGACAGGTTCAAGTTAATCCACATTAAAACACAGGGAAATATGGGAGTAAGATAGCTCCCCCCCCCCAAATGGTTAGCTATCTGAGAACTATGTCTGCAAGTGATTTCTGGATGTGGTTATTAGCACAAGGAGTTGATGGAAGCCGAACCTACTAGTTTTTGAGACAACTGAACTGTTAAGCAAACTGGGAGCCTAAACTAAGAAAGCCTGTGGGCTGCCAGGATCAAAACAATCTAAGCCATCAGTCTCAATTTAGGCTATAATACTTAAACAATCCTTAGGCGATCAAAATTCTATAGTCAATACCACACAGATGGTATAGATGTATACCACACAGAAGGACATAGTCCTCAATGCTCACTTAGATAAAACTGAGCAACATTATGGAAAAGGAAGAAACACCCAGAGGGTGAATCGTGGCTTCACAGAGAACAATGAACAAGAGAACAGATGCAGAGAAAAGAGTCCAGGCCTAATAAAGGAACATCTCCAACCTCCTAAGTAAGAGATGCTCACAATGTTTGCTATAATTTGCCTCTGCCAATGAGAATGCTTGTTGCGGTTATTCTACCCTTGTTCCCCTATTGCATATGAGGTGGGTGGAGGAAGATGACTTACCTTTTTAGTTCACAAGACCAACAGGAGATACAACCTGACCCGATGGAGACAGTACTGCAAATCAATCACCTAGAGATTCTGGACTTGTAAATTGTGGCTGAATGGGATTTGTGGTGGTGTCCTTGGAGAAGAGGTGAGTGTGTTTTCCCTGTGGGAAGATGAATGAAGCCAGTATTTGGTGAACTGTGTTAGAGATAACTAGTGTTTCTCTATATCTATTTCTCCTCTACTTCCTGGGCATATAGAACATCACATGTACCATCTCTTGTAGACTTAGATAGTGCCACGTGATTAGTTTCAGCCACTGGACTGTGAAGAGAAGTGACATTCACTTCTGAACAGTATTTAATGGCTTTTGTGTACTCACTTCCTTTCTTTGTGGCAAAAGAGGTGGTTTGGGGTTGAGATAGCAGTGCCACAACTCGAAGCTGCTTAATTTGCTGAGTCACCACTTGGAGAAGAAATGCCCTGCAGAGCTATTTGAATGTACTGAGATTTTTTGTTGTTTGTTACCATGGCATGTTCTATTCTATTTCTCTCACAGATATTAAAAAACATTTATAAAAATACCATGTTTAAAAAACAAATTGGAAAGTTATCTCCTATATTCTGCAAATGAATCCTGGTACACACACAAACACGTATAGATATTCAATTAAGTTAATGAAGTGAGCATAACTGGAACACAAACTTGATAAAGATAATTCAGAAAAATATACTGAGAACATTTATGAATAGCTAAATTCCAAACAAATGTAGCAGATATTGTGGATTGACTAAGCTCACCTCCCTTCTACCCTCCTTTCATTTAATGGCTTTATTGCAGTTACGGTTCTGATAACAAATTAAGTCCTGCTGGTTGGAGAGACTTGTCAGATATTCATGAAGTGGAAGTGAGATGGAGTATATCTTCCTGCTACTGTTACTGCCAGCAAGATCACAGACAAGATAATGGCCTTTATGGTGGCTGGATTCAATATTTCAGCAGAGCCTGCTCACTGGTTTTCTGTGTATCTAAAGGCAACCATAGAGGCCAACTTAACATTCCACTGTGACTGAGTTCCTAGCTTCATGGGTGTAGGAGGTAGCTGTGGGTAGCATCGTTAGCAGCTTCCCTTGACTTTAATGATGTAGAGGCAGTCCCCTGATTTCTACTCTCCAAACATTACAATACTTTTGTAAGCACAGAAATCCCCTTATTAAGTTTCTTTCTGCTTGAAATACAAAGGAGCCTCTGTTTCTATTCTGACTGGTAAGTGTGTGTTCTTAGACCACAGAGATTTGCATTGGCTCAAAATCAGCATCCAGCAATCCCCTTGAAGTTTGACTATTTACCTTCTCCTGTGCATACTAAGCTCATTACATGGTCACAGGTTCATAGGCTAGGAGAAATATTTTTAGTATACTAAAAATACTTCTGGCAGTGTTATAGGACCCCACTTCCAGGGTACTTGGCTTTCCCTTCATTCAAAGAGCTCTGGATTGGACTTGTGAGAGTAACTGTGACTTTCTATTGTGGTGACCTAAGTCATGCCTCTGTTCACCAGACTTACAGTTAAAATAATTCTTCTTGGTATGCAATCCAAATAGAACCTTAGCAGGCTGCCCAACTATTTTAGTCTTAGGGTCATTGTGATCATTTGGCTACCAAAGGTCTGGATAAGTCAAATCACTCTGGCTAGCACTCTGATCTCGATGCTTATCACAGTAACCTTGTTCACCCTGCTTCTGGCAACAAGGTGCTGCCACTTATCCTCTACTACTCCAGAATCCTATCATCCCCACTAAAATCTGGGACCCTATTTCTGTGGCACCAGCTACCTAGTTAGCCTCTCAGAGGCTACAATGATATTTCAAGAACATAGTACTCTCCTCACTAACTTATTTCTCAACCCGCTACACCATTCTTATCTTTCGAAATCAGTGGTCCTCAACCTTCCTAATGCTGCCGCCCTTTAATACAGTTCCTGTGGGTTGAGAACTGCTGTTCTAAATTATTGGATTACTTCTACATTGTATCAAGGAATTTATAGCAAATAGAATTTCTATCAACTCTGTTTAGTCGCGACTACCTTTGAGTCCAGGCGTGGCAGACACATGTGGTGTTCTAAATCACACTGGCACAGTGATTATCTTATCTCTGATTTCTCTAGTCCATGTCTGCCAGCCTCTTTTCTTGGCCACTTCAGTGTTTGCACAATGGACCTGTGAATGGTGTAGCCGTGATGGTAGGAATGGAGACTATGTATGGGCTCAAAAACATGGATAGCTCATTAATACCAACCAGCATGTTGGTGACAAGTTCATTACTTCAGAGCCTTCTACAATGCAGTATGGAATTATTAGAACTGATGCCTCCTCCAGATATGTGTTTGGTTTGCTTTTCCTGTTCTTGGCATTTATGCTGGCTTCATGATTTGAAGCTTATGAGATGCTCAATGTGTGACAGGGGATCCTGCATAACATTGTCTTAGATGAAAGGACTCATCTTATGCTGAAGGAGGTGTGGCAATGGGCACACAATCAGAAGATCCACTAGTCCTCCAATATATAAGCTAGCATTAGTTGATCCAGTACATCAGTTGAATGGCCTGCTAATGGGTCAGCTAAGGCTTCAGAAAGATAACAACACCTTGCAGAGTTATAATACTGTCCTCCACGATGAGGTATATGGACCTCAATAACTGATATGCAGTGCTGTACTCCTAATAACTAAACTACACAGATCCAGGGATCAATCTAATAACCTTATAGAATTTGTGCTTCTTGTTTCTTGTTGTGTGAAAGTCTCCCAATTGATCAGTGATGCAGAGAAATGAGTCCTGCAATGAAATAGTCTGAGTAATAAGGAGGACCACTTATACTCTCATGGCAAGTGGCAACCTTGCTTTATTTTCCACTGCCTTTTATACCTACTACTGCACCTATATACCATTAATCAATAATCGATGACTTTATCTTACAAAATTGGTCTCATGACCAGGCTCAACCAAGCCCAGTGCCTAATCAATCTACGGATTAACTGATACACATTCCATGACCTCACTACAAGATTACTTTTTTAACTTTTTAATTAAAACCATGCCGTGAAATACTTTCCTTCAACAAAGACAAGAACTTCAAGGGAGGTGGTTGTTTGAATACCACACCTTTCACATGACCATCTGGAGGCAGAAATCCATCTCTAAAAAACAAACAGGAGATCGCTGAGATATGCAACTGTTTTGCTTGCAAGCAGCTGCCCTCTGCGACTTTTGCCTCTCAGGCATTTACAGCCTAAGAGGCCATTTTATGGGGTTCTATCTAGGTCTCTCACTGAAAGTTATTAGAAAGATTTCTTGCTTGCCTTTCCAATATGGCTCATGTAAAGGCATATATAGTCTTTCTGCCTATATTTCTGCATACTCAGGCTCTGCTACATTAAGAGGTTCTGCTTTTCAAGAGGGAATACTTCCACCAGGGATACTTTAAGAGTTATACCAAACCTGAAGCTCAAATTACCTCATGGTCACTTTAGGATACTCATTTTGGTGGACTAATAGGCAAAGAAAGGGTTGCTGCTGCATAATAAAGACAGGGACTGCAACAAGTGTGTAGGAAACTGTTGTCATTGACTTGTAAGGAAAATAGTCATTTTTACATAACTATTGAAATGAGGAAGTGATTTATAATGAGATATTTAATAACTTCCCACTACATAACTGCATATAGTTTCTACACTAGATTCCATTTTTAAATAGTGATGTATACCTAGTGGATATCTTTCAATAATATTTGTCAGGACAAAATCTATGTTAAATTTAAATATCTGTGGTGTAGGAGTTTGTTTATTTTTCAGATAAAAATGTGGACAATTCACTGCTTATTAATATATACATATTTACTTTCCAGAACATTCCATGGATACCTATGTCAAAATAAATTTGTATTATTTTTACCCAATTCTCTCTAAGCCACAAGGGATGCATTATGGTGAGGGTTAACGGATGAAATGGATAATCTTCTTAAATTCTTCCAGCAAGACCTTCACCATAATTTTAGCCAAATCCTCATGGTTTAATAATGGTATCGTATGCCGTAAAAACATATTTTTTTGCCTGCTATTCCCAGTGTTCCTTATGAGTTTACTATTTTGGGCTTGTTCTAGGTACTAAGCTAACTCTACACATGAGGCTCAGCTCCAAGTTATCAAGATAGTAAAATGTTGATTTATGGTCACTGGAGCAATATTGCTACCTGCTAATGGGCCTTGGTAACCCACCTGGACTTCAAAAAATTTAGAGAACCTAGCTATTGTCAAATGGAATAGTGAGAGTTATTCTTCATTGATGATAGCAATGTTTTTAAGGTTAATATCTTATGCTTTTATAAGTGGTTGCTGATTTGGAAATTACTGTGGCATTAAGATTTTGCCTCAATGTTGATAATAATAGACATTATAATACATTAGTCAGTGGTGTGCCTATGTATTATTTTAGGTTATCTGAGTATTTTATACAGGTTGCCACACTTAAACCTCACAGCAAACCTGTGATACAAAATTAAGAGTGATGTTCATTTATTTACTTATTTTTTGAGATAGAATCTCACTCTGTCACCCTTGGTAGATTACTGTGGCATCATAGCTCACAGCAACCTCCTCAAACTCCTGGGCTCAGGTGATCCTCTTGCCTCAACCTCCTGAGAAGCTGGGACTACAGGTGCCCGCCACAACGCCTGGCTAGTTTTTCTATATTTAGTAGAGGCAGTGTCTCACTCTTGCTCAGGCTGGCCTCAAATTCCTGACCTCAAGCCATCTACTTGCCTTGGCATCCCGAAGTGCTAGAATTATAGGTGTGGGCCACCATGCCTGGTGAAGAGTGATGTTTAAATGATATGGGTATTGCTTGACTCAAATGAAATGATTTTGAAATGTATACTGACTGATGATTAAGCATTGAGTAAATATCTATGTTTTAAAATAAATTTTAAAATTTAAGCAAATGTGATCATTCAGAGAAGAAAATCATTAGTGACAGTCAAAAGACTTTGTAAGTTCCCACAGAAATGAAATGATATAAATTGTTCTAATATTTTTTCATAAAATAAATTTTTCTTCTTAATTTAATAATAAATATGTTGTCTCACCATAACTAGGGAGCCTGAGCAATACATTCAATACTGAAATATATCAATGTTATACCTCTTTCTTAACTACTATTAACTTTATCACTCAATCCTTATATCAAACCTGTGATTTTGAATTAGAATATACTATGGCACGGGATTTTTGTCAGGGTCAAATGAGATTAATTCTCATTACAGTTTTTTTTTGTTTTTTTTTTAGATAGAGCCTTGATATGTCACCCTCGGTAGAGTGCTGTGACATCATAGCTCACAGCAACCTCCAACTCCTGGGCTTAAGTGATTCTCTTGCCTGAGCCTTCCAAGTAGCTGGGACTACAGGCACCTGCCATAAAGCCTGGCTATTTTTTGGTTGTAGTTGTCATTGTTGTTTGGCAGGCCCAGGCTGGATTTGAACCCACCAGCTCTGGTGTATGTGGCTGGTGCCTTAGCCACTTGAGCTACAGGTGCTGAGCCCTCATTACAGTCTTAAGTATGTTGCCTGTTAGTTGACTAAGAGATATTATTCCTTTTTAAAAAAAATTTGTCTTATTACTACTAATATTGCTTCTACTTTTTTTTTTTTATTTAAGAGACAGAGTCTCACTTTGTCGCCCTCAGTAGAGTGCTGTTGTATCACAGCTCACAACAACCTCCAGCTCTTGGGCTTAGGTGATTCTCTTGCCTCAGCCTCCCAAGCAGCTGGGACTACAGGTGTCCACCACAACGTCTGGCTATTTTTGTTTTCTTTTTGTTGCAGTTTGGCCGGGGCTGAGCTTGAACCTGCCACCCTTGGTATATGGGGCCGGTGCCCTACTCATGAGCCCACAGGCGCCGCCCTGCTGCTACATTTCTTAATATTACTAACACTAGATTCTATTATCACATTTTTAAGGGTGGCAAATTTGGGGGAGTTTAGAAGCTGAAAAACTTGCTAATGTCCCATAGCAAGTGATTAAAAATAATATTTTTTTCTCTCTTTCTCTCTATATACTTTTGTTGTTGTTGTTGTTGTTGTAGTTTGGGTGGGGCTGGGTTCAAACCCGCCACCCTTGGTATATGGGGCTGGTACCCTACTCACTGAACCACAGGCACTGCCCCTGTATTTATATATATATAGTTTTTAGAAAAATCAGTATTTCCTAGGGTAAACATTGAAATGCTTCAGTGGCTTATAATGCAGTATTTAATAATCTCCCACTCCATAGTTTTCCATGCACAACCCATTTTAACTCCTATTATCAATCACATGGGTACTATTCAAATATATTTGTTATATGCAAAGACATGCACACACACATACATACATGCAGTGAAATTCCACTGTGATGCAGGTATAAGGGGGTTAATTTATTTTCATGTAAATATTAGAACCTACTTTGTCCATAACTTATAAAACTAATTAATTCTATAAAACATTTTACAGACATTCATGCCAAGACGCATATTACAGATATGCAGATATATAGATTATACATAGTTGATTTAAAAATTAATTTCTGGAAACCTTAAGTAATGACTTGTGGGAAGAATTGATTGTTGCTAACTAGAATCTTGATTTTTAAATGTGAGATTCAAATTTTGACCTGTTCATTCTGTTCTATGTGCTCTTTGCCAGGGTCAAATGAGATAATTCTCATTTTAATACCTTATTTTTATCATGCCTTTAGCCAATGCTGTATTTTATTTATTTTTTTGTTTACTTACTAATTTGTTAAATCTGGATCCTATATATTATAGTAAACTTGTAGTAAACCATGTAATAATCAATAATAAAAACACTTTTCAAATCTCCTTTACATTTGACATAGGTAAAACAGTATATTGAATCATTATTTATTAAACTATTTGTAATTCCAGCATCTGAATGGAACATCTATATGATGACGACTTCAGTTCTACTGGACAGAAAGACCCCTCCCTTGTACCCAGCCACATCTATCCCTAAGCCTGGCTATTTCCACAGACTTTAGTCACTGTTTTCCCCACTGTCAACATTTCCGGGAAGTAGAAGATAAGTGGTCTCCTTTGCTGGCCCCAACACTCAACCTTGCCAAGGCAACAATAGTAAAGTGTCTGATGGTATCCATATTGGAGAGGCAGCTGAGGAAGGAGCTGGAAGGTAGGAGAAAAAAACGGCTGTTCTCCCAGATAATTTCACAGTATACCACAATACAGCTTCATACATTTTACATATATATGCTTTTTGTATAAACTCTTTGTATTTTGAACAAACTGTTATCTGTTAGATCAATTAGCACTGAGTACATTATTCTTTCTCTGATTTTCTTCCTTCCTTTATGAAATTCTGAGTTTTTAAATGTGAGATTCAAATTTATCTGAATCAATTTGAATAATAATCTATATAATTATCCTTCTCAGCAAAGAATTATATCTGTTAACATTTCTTGCAAGGCAGGTTTACTGGCAACAAATCCTCTCAATTTTTGTTTGTCTTAGAAAGTCTTAATTTCTTCTTCACTTTTAATTTAATTTTGAAAGGTGCAGAAATCTAAGTTTTTTTTTTTCTCTTAACACTTTAAAAATTCCACTCCAGTCTCTTCTTGTTTGCATGGTTCATGAGAAGTTGAATGAAATTCTTATCTTTGCTCCTCTATAGGCCAGGAGCTTTTATCCTCAGGCTCCTTTCAGGGTTTTTTCTTTATCTTGATTTTCTGTAGTTTGAAAATTGTATGCTTAGATGGATGCCTAGGGTTTTTATTTTTTTAGTTTTTGGTGTTTATCTTTGTTTGTGTTCTCTGACCTTCCTCAATCTGTAGTTTGGTGCTTGTTACTAATTTGGGAGAAACTCTCAGTCATTATTGTTTTTTTTTTTTTTTTTTTTTTGTGGAGACAGAGTCTCACTCTATCGCACTCGGTGGAGTGCTGTGGAGTCACAGCTCACAGCAACCTCCAGCTCTTGGGCTCAAGCGATTCTCTTGCCTCAGCCTCCCAAGTAGCTGGGA